>JAJGOT010000010.1:1165000-1405000 GCA_022457155.1 Cladopsammia gracilis
GTGAATGTCAAGAGAAAGGTAGAAGAAATTTTGCAGTCGAAGGGGAAAACATTCATTGACAAGGCGTTGTTCTTGGCGAATCAGGAAATTTTCACTGAGGAAAGTGGCATGAGGCCAGGCGTCAAGAAGGTCAGTTGCATTACCAAGGGATGTATATAACTCGGTCAGGTTTTACTGGGTCTTAGGAGATAAAAAAAAAAAAACCGAAAAGAAGAGAAGCTAAATGTAACTATTCTACGTAGACTGTGATCAAATTCTCGGGCTCCTTACTCTAAACATATTTGGGTGCATAAGCATAAGTTTGACATCGCTTAAAACACCAGCCCAAATTCTTTAGCACAGACACTTCCCAATGCGACAGTCTGTGTCTTTGGTGTCCGTATTTAGGGCGTTCGGCGGACTTCACTTGTGTCTATGTTTCCATTACTTAACTAACATAACCTGGCCCTTCATCCATTCCAGATGGCTTTGGTACTTACAGACGGGACTCAAACACCAGAACCCAGCCCAGACGAAGCTGAAGAAAATCTTATCGCCGCAGCAGAAAATCTACATGACAAGGATATAGATGTGCTAGCTTTTGGAATTGGGAAGGACGTCAACCCTTTTCAGTTACTAAACATAGCATCAAATGAAAACAATCTGTACGTCGCGAGCGTCTTTGATGAAATGCTGAATGTGGTTGGACAGCTTACCAAGCGGGAATGCTTAGGTGGGTGAAATACCAACAATTATGTACTTATTGACTGACTGGGTGGGCCGGATGAGATGATATTTGGTTTGAGACTATGGCGGACGTACCAAGGGTAGCGAGAACCGTAGCTCATAAGTGACATGCCGAAACTGTCACATTTTTTCCCTTTTAGCGACTTTAATAACCCAAACCCTAACCATAAAGTCGCTACAAAAGTCGCAAAAAAGTCGCTACAAAAGTCGCTAAAAGAGAAAAAATATGACACTTTCTATATGTCACTTATGAACCACTGTAAGCAACCATATATTTTCCCACCCGGCCTGACCGATCTACGTCAGCAATAACCATTTTATCATATTGGGCCATACGGATCATGTGATAACGGTGCGATTTTACAAGAGGTTGGAGGTAAGATCATCTAACTAATCCTTTACATATAACAAGAATATCTGTTCGTTAAGCCTTTTAAATATCGGCTTACACATTTATGTTTGGATTGAGATGAAAGGCTATAGCACTCTTCAGGAAAATGTTACCTGACACTTTGGCAACACGTACCAATGCAAGAATGAACTCCCGGTTTTTGAAGAGTTAATATTGGTACAGATTTTATAAAAGTTGACATAATATTAGATGGCGAACAAGCCTAAAAATATACCATAAGGCCTTTGCTTTGAGGCTTCCTCGTTACAGCAATCATAATGGTCGAATTTTTTGTTAGTTTATAGGTTGAGCCACAAGCAAGGGCCTTAAACTTACCAAAAAAAAAAAAAAACAGAAAAAAAGTAAAAACAGAAAATAGCGAAACAAGCTAGACCAAGACCAATACAGACCGAACCATTACCACCAAAGTGTAGGTGCATAGTGGTGGATATTTACCGAGCAGCGAAGCGGCAAGGTGAATAAACAAAGTGTGGTAACTAAAAATAAATGCAATTTTCTTTAAGCTTGTTCCAACCCTGTTGATGTTGTGTTTGGAATTCCAACATCTCAGAACATTCCGCCAGAACAGTTTCAAAGCATGAAGGAATTTATAAGCCAGACTGTCGACTCATTTGATGTCGGTCCTATGAAAGTGCACGTTGGCTTAGTGACATACAGCGAAACTGCGTCAACGACCCTCAACATAGATCAACTGGACACAAAGGACGTAGTGCAAGCCTTGACAGATGGAATCACCCAACAAGGAAGAGGTGTCAACGCTGTTTCTGCCATGGACGAAGCCTCCCACAACACCTTCACTATATTTGGGGGTGTAAGACAGTCGGCGCCTAAAGCATTTATTCTTCTTGTGCCCGAAGGCTCCACAAACAGTCGACAGGAAGTTCTTGCTGCTGCCGGAAGACTTAAAAGCTTGGGAGTGAGGCTAGTTACTTTAGCAGTTGGTGGGAGGGTGGATCAGAACCTTTACCAGCTTGCCTCAACACAGCCTTCCTCAAAGTTCTTTTATAACATTCTAGATCACAATGACCTGAGCGCGAAGGCAAGGGATGTTGCCGACGTGGTTTGCAAAGGTAAATAAAGCGCGCTTCTAATTTAAAAGTGGACGAAATTTTGATTTTGGAGGCCATAAATGCCAAATGGTGTTGTTTACTACACGTTCTTTTCCATTCTGTTGCCTTGGTTTTTACTAGGGATGACAGACTTCTCTCCTACGCAGTAGTTATTTGGGTAATCACTATTATTACAGTCCGAGAGACTAAGAAAATATAAGGGCTAGCATTAAACCGTTGAAATGTACGCATCCTTAAGCGACCACCTCCTCGAAGTTTTGTTAAATCGCTACTCAGTCAAACATTGTATGAAGAGACTGTTGTAAGCGACCATTTCCCTTAGGAGTCCATCTTTCTTACCCCAAGGGTAGTAGCTAACAAGAGATGTGATTGCAAGAAGCACGAATCATATAAAACGTATTTTGTGTATCACAGGTAAAGCTGGCAAGTGCCCCCTCCTTCCTCCTCGTCCGCCCCTTAGTTGTCCAGAGCTCATTGAACACGAGTGTGACGTTGATGCTGATTGTAAGAATGGGCAGACCCCGATGTGCTGTCAAGATGGCTGCGAGGAACGAATATGTGCCGCTCAAGTCAGAAGTGAGTCATGTGTTTTGCACTTTTGTTCAGGATTGCACGCAAATATTGTTTAACTCATTCTTGTCAGTCCAAAAGTACCGGTAAGTCTCCACTGCTTAAAAATTGGGATTTTATTTAATTAACAAATCGACCGCATTTTTCCATGGTCTATACTCTCATCGACCATAGAAATGACGTCATAAAATGTTCAAAACTCAAGTGGAACCACGAGCCGTTAGGCGAGTGGTTTCACTGCCAAGTTTTGAACATTTTATGGCGTCATTTCTATGGTCGATGAGAGTATAGACCATGGAAAAATGCGGTCGATTTGTTTTTTACAATAACAAACTTGAATATAAACTGCGAGCGCCGAGCGAACGGTTTGCGGGAATCATTTTAGAAAATCAAGATAAACAACCTAACACTGACAAACTGCTGCAAAATGTTTTTACGTGGGGAATAATTAAATCCTTAACTTTTTATGTGAATAAATTATGTAACGAAAAAGGCTCACACAAAAATTCTCTTCAGCTTAAATCATCGCTAGAATCTTTTAATATAAATTTTAACACAGCAAAACAAAGAGCCGTTATTCGACAAATTTTAGAGAACCGCGCTCGGCGATAATCGCAAAATAGAGCACAATAACCTCACACAAAGTCAAATATAAAATTACTAGGCACAGTTTACAAAGCTAACCTTTTTCAAATTTGAAATAACTTCGAATAATCAGATGAATCTTTTCTCCAAGTTGTTTTCGGCTCAGTTTTAGTTCTTTCGGGCGCCGGCGACTGATTCCGTGGATTTTCCCGTGAAACTACGACAAGTTGTTTGTCCTTTTTGCTTCGCACTTAATTCCAGGCAAGTTTAGCTGATTGTAAATTAAATTTAACTGACGAGAGAGCATTCTTTTCATTGAAGAATTCCAGTTTTAAGTGCATTTTTCACTGTTTGAAGAACCCGCAGCGCCAAAAGTTTGACAAAACTCACCTCGTTGCGTTACCTGTTACGTCATTTTCATGGTCTATACTCTCATCGACCATAGAAATGAGCCAATCAGCGCGCGGGAATTCACACAGTTATTGTAAAATATTAAATGGAAATATGGGCAAGGATGTATAAAAAAAATTAGTTGACGTTACATGTACTATGAACTTTTTCCGTTGAAAACTGACCAAAACTCTTTGCGCCTGATCAAAATTATGTTGGCAAATGGCGCCGACAATTCTGCAGTTCACAGTTTTTGAACGCTTAGAACGTTTTTGGTAAACTTTCAAAACGTTTGTTAAATTGACAGTGTATTGGCAATATATTAAACTTTAAACAGTGAAAATACGTTGCTTAACTTTTGCAAATTTCTCTCGTTTGACCGCGATTAATACTCCACCTTTCTTGGAGTATTTTGTTAGTCTTATCCAGGGACTTCTCCGTCCGCCTCGCCATATGAAAGCGAAGAAAGTCCTGGGGACGACTGAGGTTGGGGAAACAGCACGGTCTTGTGCTGTTTAGTGTACAAGGTGGTTCTGACGTTTACCTCTGGATATATATATAAAAAAAACAAATAGTGTCGATTCAAATGAGAACTTATTGAGAAGTATTTTCCTGCGGTACTGTACAAGGATGTACAAGTGTGACCATTCAAATGAAAGCTACTGAGCAGTACTTTCCTGTGATGCTGTTTATTATGCTGTACAAGGTGGTTGTAACTTTTGAGTCGGTGGATAAATTCCTAAAGTGTGACCATTCAAATGAAAGCTACTGAGCAGTACTTTCCTGTGGTACTGTTTAATATATATACATAGCCCAAGCCTAACAGCGTCGCACTTTGAACAAGCTTAATTAAGGTGAAACTTAACTAAGGTGAAACTTAACTAAGGTGAAAGGTTGGAAGCACAAGAATTAAGATTGACGAACGGGCTATTTTCAATTTTAGCAATTCTCAAAAACAGTATTACGCGACCGTCTGCACAGTACATTTTTATAGACCGTACAAAAGTTCACAAAAACAACTTTTCTCTGTCTAGAATAAATAGTACCACTAGTTTCCGAATAAAATACAGTTTATGTTTGTCAAAAATTTCCCGAGAAACTGATTTGAAAATCAAAAATTGCAAAAATACACAAACATATTTGCATAAGGCGATGCGAGTGAAGATAAAACTGTACTATAAAATCAAAGTCTTGTTTTGTTTACATAAAATCGCTTTTCAATCTATCTAATGAATGAACAAACACATAAAAATGGACAACACAATCTTCTTTCGAAAAAAAATATTCAAATCTCCATTAGGTTACGTTTAAAAGCAAAACGCGTACCATTTAATTATAGCTCATCGAGTTCAAGCTTTCTTCGATGAAATTCAAGAGATCGATACAATTAAATTTAGGCACGTTTTAAAATCAATTCTCCAAAACTAACAATAACACTAATAAAAAGTCACTCACAGATTGATATCAACATAAATTCTCATCGAAAACTGTAATCTGTTTTACCTTTAAGTTCCTCGCTTGCTTGGAAATTCAAATCTCCGCTTCTGGTTCTGAAATCCGTAGAAAACAAACATCTCCCGCATTGATAAAAACGTAATACATGAAGTTCCTCGAAGCAAGATTTTATCCCTGAAAGCTTGACTTTTTCCACTAAAGCGGCTTCTGAGTATACCTTTATTAGTATCCCTGTCTTGAGTAGCAAACCGCGAAAAAATGCAGGAAAACAACGAGTTTAATTCTCCGCTAGACACAAGAAAACAACTTAAGTGTTTACCGAGCTCACTGGCTGTGTGGCCGCGCGAAAAACAAAATTGCTAAGATCCCGGATGTTGTCCAACACGGCGGGCGGGCACACGCGCGCCCGCGAAACATTCCGCTAGCCATGACCATGAAAAATCACGGCACAGGTTCTATGAGTATGGAGCTGCGCAGCCAGGCCTTCGGCCTGGCAAGTACTCTGCTATAATGCTGTACAAGGTGGTTCTACATTTTGAGTCTGTGGATGAAATCCTAAAGTGTGACCATTCAAATGAAAGCTATTGAGAGGTACTGTCCTGTGGTACTGTTTATTATGCAGTACAAGGTGGTTCTATCTTTTGAGTCTTTGAATGAAATCCTAAAGTGTGACCATTCAAATGAAAGCTATTGAGCAGTACTGTCCTGTTGTACTGTTTATTATGCTGTACAAGGTGGTTCTAACTTTTGAGTCTGTGGATATCGATAAAATGCTAAAGTGTGACCATTCAAATGAAAGCTATTGGGCAGTACTTTCCGGTGGAACTGTTTATTATGCTGTACAAGGTGGTTCTAACTTTTGAGTATGTGGATGAAATCCTAAAGTGTGACCATTCAAATGAAAGCTATTGGGCAGTACTTTCCTGTGGTGCTGTTTATTATATTGTACAAGGTGGTTCTAACTTTTACTTCTGTGGATGAAATGCTAAAGTGTGACCATTCAAATGAAAGCTATTGAGCAGTACTTTCCTGTGGTACTGTTTATTATGCTGTACAAGGTGGTTCTAACTTTTACGTCTGTGGATGAAATCCTAAAGTGTGACCATTCAAATGAAAGCTACAGACCAGTACTGTCCTGTGGTGCTGTTTATTATGTTAACCTATGTTTTAAAAGGTAATTCTGATTTTTGAGTCTGAGGATGAAATGATAACTTCTGAAGTTCCTTCAGTGGGTTGTTTATTAAAACAGTATTTTTTTTAAGGTAAATCAGATAGCCAATTTGTTGAATGTAATTTAGCTTGACATTTTCAGGAGATACAGAAAATAGCATGCTAATTTGTTTAACACTGTTATTTTGTTCCAACAGACTGTTTTATGCCAATGGATGTAGCCATCGTAGTAGACAATTCAGATGCTTTAACAAGCAGCGCCTTCAACGATGTCAAGACTTTCCTTAAGAGACTTATTCGCAGCATTTCCAGCTCAGAAAACAACATTCATTTCTCGCTACTTGAATACGGTAACAGCGCCACGGTGCTAACAGATTTTCGAAAGTATCGAGACCAGCTCTACTTGGAAAACATCATAGACAACATCGCTAAACGGGACGACTTACAGAGGAGGGTCGACATTGCCTTAAACACGACCAAAGAAAAGATATTTAGCTTGGAAGGCGGAATGCGGCAAGGTTACCCTCGGTTCCTTATTTTTGTCACCTCGGAAGACTCCACCTCCGATTTTAACCTTCTTGAAGGTGCTGGGAAGCAACTAAGAGACTTGGATGTGACTGTTGTTGCTATAGGAACCAATCGCAATATCCCTAGCTCGTTTTTGCAAAAGCTGGCTGGTGATAGTAGTTTTGTTTACAAAGCTGATGAAGCGAATGAACTGAGTGGATTGGTGTTAGGCGATCTGAGCTATAAGATATGTGCAGGTAAGCGGTTATTTTACTTACAATATTACATAGACTGCTAGCAGTCCCTCTGTGGATAGTCGAGCGGACAGGCATCACGTGATTTTAGTCGTTATTTGCTCGCCCGCTAGACTGACTGAAAAAGGACAGCTACAATCGTGGTCAAAACTGTTGAAACATACGCGTGTTTTTAGGGCAATTTCAGACTTTGGTAAACCATTTGCTGCAATTGCGAGTCCCCCCTCCTGTTTACCAATGTTGTTTTAGCCTGCAAATTTCTGTAATGCAACAACACTCTTCGGAAGCAACATTGAACAGGGGGAGAGGGTGGGGGCGATTTTTATAGTTTGTAGAAAAAATAATACATGTGAGACATTCGCTTTTTAGTAAAAGTGTTCGCATGTTTCAACTTGTTTTGACCACGATTGTAGCATCTACTTACAACAGGATTATAACGACATCCTTTCAGAAATTACGTTAAATCAAAGCCCTCGCAAACGAGAAAACATTGTTCATAATGCTGTCTTGCCGATTGCCCTTAAACATGCTTAAACGCAGCAATAGAGAGGCAGTCTCTTTCGAATATGTTTTATATTTAGAGGACGTTCACTGTTTTTTAATCTACTATTCACCTCTAGGCATAGTTATGGGTTTCGTGTGCGAGGTTTTTTCCCGCGACTCGGCACTAAAATATCCATCACTATTCACGTCCGCTAGGATGAATATTAAATAACATCAGCAAGAAAACTTTTCTTTAGCGTGACATTTCCTCCTAGAGAAACCTGGAAAGTGCCCAGCTGTTGATATAATACCTGATCCACTGCTGTGCCAGGCCGTAAAACCTGACCCTGAAACGACGGTACTCTGTGGAGAATCTGTGAACGATGTCGGTTCCATATATGACTCTGACTGCCCTGGAGAGTCCAAATGCTGCTTGGATCCTGAATCAGGCTGTTTTCATACGTGCATCAATCCACCTAATAGTAAGTAATATATCCAACACGAGGAAGAGTGTTTCTTTAGGATTTCCAAACACCGAAAAGTGGGTTGAAAAAAACAACAACAAAAAAAAAAAAAAACCAGGCACAACCGAGCTTTTTTAATCCGATTTCGAGGTGTGGTGTTTGGATATCTGATAAAATACTCGTTCGAGCGTTTCATACAGTTTCTCAAACTGATCATTAACATCTAAAGGCAAAACGAAGGAATTAAATCGCCAAACTATATCTTACTAAGAATGTGTACCTGCCAACTCACACGCATTATGCGTGTGTCACACACCTGCGGGTCGAAAACATCGATCACACGCATACAGGACAATTTCACACGCCTGACTCACAATTCCAGACTACTTGTTCATTAACCATTCATGTGAAAAATTGAATTCAATTTCCACCCCAAATAATCCAGTTAACGGTGCTAAATGTCACCGAGATCTCGGTAATCTCGCCAAGATATGCGTGATCCCGTCGAGATAAGTGCTATCTCGGTAAGAACGCGCCGAGCTTTTGAGCACTGCGACATTCGGCAACCTTCGGAAATCATCGGAACATCTTCGAGAATCTTTGGAAGTCGTAACTATTTCTTGCGAATTGAAGCTTACAGCTCGACTTAGCGTTAAAGGTCGACTCGTAGCAGGTCTATGGCATATGCTATTTGAAGTGAGAGAGAGGGAGTGTTGTTGAGCATGGCTAACATGAGTTCACAAGTGATTAAAATTGATCTGGTTGGTGATCAAGCTTGGATTCGAACCCACGACCATTACAGTTTGACTCCTTCTTACGGTTTCTTCTTGAGAAACAAATCTTTCAAACTTTTTGTATGGTCTCGTAGCATGCTTTTTAGTCAGTGATCTCATTTAATCATTGAGAAAGCCAGTCGCTTCTTCCACTAATGCAGCGCAACTATTTTTCTATTTCAGCTTGCGACAAAAGCTTTGATTTGACAATAGTGATAGAGAACTCGGCTCAGATTGGCGAATCAAATCTTGAGAAGATCAAAATATTCGCCAAGCAGTTTGTGAGCGCCTTCGATGTGAAGGATGAAGGCACCCATGTTGCTGTCGTCAGCTATGGAACCAGGCCTGTTGTCCATACGCTGTTGAACTCGTTCAGTGGACCTGCGATCAGTGAAAGGATTATCAATGACATCATCGACGAGATTGAAATTCAGAGCGATAGTAGTGTGTCGCCGAGTAAGGCGCTTTCTGAGGTGTTGAGTACAGTTTATGCGGATGGCAATGGTGCCCGAAATGGCACGAATAAGGTGACTCCTCTTTCTTTTCTTTACGTTGTTACAAGAAGCTCAATTAACCTTCTAACTCTCGAATTCTAGGCAAAGTGCCTCAGAATCATGTTAGAATGTTGACTTATCGAACGTTAGCTGTTTTTTGTCACTTTACACAATAAGAAGCCCGAAGAAAAAGAGGCACTAATGTCCATTTGCATGTCAATTCAAGCTGTAAGGAACTGTTAATAAAATAACATCTCTTCTTAGACAGTCGTTCTCATAACAGAGGGTAAGTTCTTGGACCCAGGCGCAGCCGAGGAAGCCGCACTCCAGATTAGAGCTCAGTCTGCAGATCTATTCGTTGTTGCCATCGGTGAAGACCCGGATGTCAGCAGCCTTGTTAAGATGGTGTCACCGCCTGTTGAGAATAACGTGTTTATGACAACTACGCCCAACGCTTTACGAGCCCACTTACGAGCACTCACGGATACAGTGTGCGAAGGAGGTAGGGGGGGAACGATCATTTAAGTGATGGCCAGTGACTCTCTTAAGGACGCACGTTACAAATTACCTATGCATCTTAAAAAGAAAAGAAGGAAATATTGCCTTTCAGGAAATGCTAAAACAGTGGATAAGGTTGGCGGCGCGCTCTGATTGGCCATTGAAACTCGGGATAGCAAGTGCTATTCACCTCCAAGTAATTTGCGCGCGAAAATTGAAATCGTTGACAGAAATAAATGAGTTAAAAATCATCATTTTCGTGCTATATTATCTCACTGTTTTAGTACATACTAAAACAGCTATTCACCTCAGTGTCGGTGGCCAGTGGTGGATATTTACAGAGTCACGAATACTAGTCACCTCCACTTCGGTGAATAGTTGTGAATTGTTTCACATCTGTTGTTCGAAATTCGTTCTGATGATCGCCACTCCTTGCAATGTTATCAGTTTTCCCTTATCGTTAAAGGGGCTATGACAAGAGTATATGGCTGTTGTTTTTTTGTTGTTGTTCAAACCTGTGCTAAAATTATCGATAAGTATCTTTTCTACAACACAGAATTCTCTTTGAAAATCAAGAGGGAGATATAAAGTGAAGTATCCAAGCAAGAACAAACCACTGCCTCAAAGAAATGCGGGAAGAACTTAAAAATTTTAGCATAAAAATTTTCATCTTGGCTATCCGCATTAACAGATCCTTTGCACTAATATATGAATTGCAAACAAAACGTTAAAATATCGTATCTTTTTTTTTATTTTCAGCGGAAAAAATGGAAACAGTAAGTAAAAATCTGTGTTAACTTACTATGATTTACTATTTTTTTTCGTCATTTGACTGGTGATCGTGAATCGTCCAGCGCCGCGAAAAATTGCACAACTGAGGTGAGTGTACTTTTGACGCAGTCGCGTAAGGGCTGGTTCCCACTAGCGACCTAATCGGAAGCGGAGTCGGAGTCGGAAGCGTAAGGAGACTTACGTTCTAGTGGAAATCAAAAAACGGAGTCGCAATCGGAATCGGAAGCTCGACGGAATCGGAATCGGAAGGATCAGAAGGTTTACTTTTTCTTCCGACTCCGCTTCTGCTTCCGTCGCTTACTATCCGCTTCCGTCGTTTTGATTTCCACTAGATCGTAAGGTTCTTACGATTCCGATTCCGCTTACGATTCCGCTTACGTCGCTTACGTCGCTAGTGGGAACCAAGCTTAAAGAACCGAGTAAAACATTGTTAGTTTCATTGTAAGTTTCCCTCCCTTCTCAAAACCAACTTTTCCAGATTCCAATTTGACCTGGTATCTAAGATTTGGGTACCCTCATTTAATAAGCTAAGGCTGATTTTGGTAACTGTGTTGGTCACACTGTACAAGTATATATAAACAACAGATATGTTATACAAATTATAGTTGTACATAAAAATAGTATGCTATAGTAGAGAGAGCACAGAGCCACGGGTGTATCGAAGCTTATCATTTGTGAGTACTGTTTTTACATCTCAGTAAGATGGCGAAAGTATATCACAGAAAACAGAACAGAACAATTTCTTGATTTCCTGCCGAAACACGCTACCAGGAAATCAAGGAGAAATAAATCCGATGTCACATAATGTCAACAATGCCATTATGTGATTTGTTGCCTTCCATATCATGAACTGACCTATTTAACGTACATCACGTGACCAGTATGGGACTGTAACGAATTGCATTGGTCATGAATGGTTTTTTTTTTCATATGCATTGATTGTACATCTCCTTTTGCTATTTTATGGTTTAAATATGCACGTGAATACAAATTGTCGTTAAAAATGTTCTCGATTGTATATATATATATATATATATATATATATATATATATATATATATATCATTTCTCTTTTACTATTCATATGTTCACGCCATAGTTGCACATGAGAAAGCATCTGATGTAAAAGTCATTGCTCGATATTGTTCTTGTTTTCCTTCCAGGTTATTGGTCCACCTGGTGATCCGGGACCTCCTGGCCCTCCGGTAAATAAACATCCCGGATATTATACGGTAGACCCTTGCTATCTCAAAATCTAAGATAAAATGGTTTTCAAACGTTTACAAAGCCAGAAGTTCGAGAAAGCCAGTTGCTGTACACTGGCAAAGTTCAGCCAATTTCACAGTCGAAATGGCAGGGGTTTACTGTAGCTGCGAAATAAATATCGCACTGTCCATACAACGCACTTCTCTCTGATAAGATGAAGCCGAGTTTAGAAGACAATTTTTAGCGATTTCATGGGTTTACGATGTAGGGCCTGAAACTCGGGTGGTTAAAAAAGCAGAAGTTTCGGAATTACTGTTTCTCTTCTTCTCAAAGAGGAACTATAAGGCACGGCATTCGTGGAAAGCAGCTTTTTATTATTTAATTAAATTCTATCCATTTGTAACCTGTAATATCGGATAGCATTGTAGTGCATATAGTCACACCAACTCTGAATGCCATTGTGCGTTTAAGTATTAGTTTATTTGACTCTGTAAATAACAAGACATCATTCATTGTTTGTAGGGCCCCGAAGGACCTGCAGGACCGAGGGGACAAAAAGGAGATGCGGGGGAACCGGTAGGTATCACAACTTAGAGCAATAGGTTGCTTCAGTATACGGGATTACGGATCCTTTGAGCGCTAAGTGTTTCGCAGAAGGCGTATTAGCTGATTCCGATTATGTCCATGGGTCTGTTAATTTTGAAAACTTCTTACTTGTTTTTATATCACATAAGTTGAGTATAGTAATGAGTATAGTTGAGTATAGTTTAGTATAGTAATGAGAAAAGTTGAGTATAGTTTGCATGCAGTTTACGAAAACATAAAGCAAATTCTCATGACATTGGTAATCATTCAACAGTGAGATGAATAAAGAAGTTTGTCTCTAAAGAAACTGCGGTGCTTCGTCGGTGGGGGCGGGGGGGGGGGGGGGAGGAGTAGGCGGGTGAAGAAGCATTAAAATTTGGTTTTATCCATCAACTAAGTTGATAAGGTAAATTGGCCACCCGACCGTAAAGAGATTGAAAAAGCTAGCGTTCTGAGCCCTTCGTCAGAGCGCAGTTGATAAAACCAAATTTTCATAATCATTCAACTGGTCACAACCGTGAACCGTGCATGCATGTATTATGCGGCAAAGACCAAGAGAAGGAACCTTAATTTCTCTTGGAACGTTGCCATGACATATTCCTTTGCATTATCCACTGGATTAAACGCACCTTTTTTTAGTTACTGCTAGCCTCTTCTTCTCACTCTTCTAATGTGCTCACTGGATCTTGCTTCAATTTTTAGGGGGATTCCGGCGATCCAGGGCCTCCTGGGCCTCCCGGGCCTCAGGGACCACCAGGCCCTCCGGGAACAGGAGGAGGGGGGCCCGGTCCTTCCAATGTAAGGATTACTTGATGCTTGATTATGTTTACATTAAATAAGGCCTGAATACAGGGTTCAACAACGTGCCCAATATTGCATACGATTACTGAAAAATTGCGAGTGCAATCAGGGATGCGCACACGCTGCAATTGGGTGCAATGTTTTACCTTGTGAAGTTTTCTCTAAAAATGCAATCTTTAAACTTAACAGGGTAGTTTCTGTTTTCAGGAGTCCAATGTTTTCCACCATTGACAGCATAGTTCGCTTGTCATTGAAAACACAGGCCAGTAACCGAATATTCATGCATAGGGTATATAATTTCTGATTCTTTTATTTCCAGCTGGGTCCTGGTCAAAAGGGCCCTGGTCCTGGTTCTGTTGGCGGAGAGAAGGGTCCTCAGACGGGCCCAATTAATACTGGTGCAGCAGCACAACCCAGGCAGGTAAATAAGTTTATTTACTGTATAAAATTCAGTGAGTAACACTGAGAAATATCACATATTAACAAATCTGAAGTCGCAATTGGCGCACTTCTAATTAGTCACCAGACAATAAACTTAAAAATAAACCGTAAAATCCTTTCACTATAACCCTGTCACTCCCAAGAGTGCCAAATATCAAAATTCAAGAAAAATCCCAAATTTCATTTTGTAAAATATTGAAAAACGAATGGTACCATGTGAAAGTACTGCTGAAGAGGTTTCATTTGAATGGTCACACCATAGGATTTCATCAACAGACTCAAAAGTTAGAACAAATGGTACCATGCAAAAGTACTGCTAAAGAGGTTTCATTTGAATGGTCACACCATAGGATTTCATCAACAGACTCAAAAGTTAGAACAAATGGTACCATGCAAAAGTACTGCTGAAGAGGTTTCATTTGAATGGTCACACCATAGGATTTCATCCACAGATTCAAAAGTTAGAACTACCGTTCATGTCTCCATAATTGACTCTGGGAGTGAAAGGGCTAACCCTTCACTTCCAGAGTCAATTATGCAGACATCTAATGTAATTATTATTTTACAGTCTGTTTACGAAATCCTATGCTGTGACCGTTTGAATGAACTCTCTTCTGCAGTACTTTTGTATGATACCATTTGTTTTGCAATATTTTACAAAATTAAATTTGGGATTTTGCTTGGAATTTAACTTTTGGCATTCTTGGGAGTTAATAACTGATTGTCAGAAGCGCATCGTAAATTCATATTCCAGGTTTTTTTGACATTGGATGTCGCGTAACAATGAATTCTGTGTTTATCCATAGCGAGCGCGGTAATACTGGTCATATCGTCGTACGATCATTGGTTTTACTTTTGTACCCCCCCCCCCCCCCACCCCCTTTTCCGCCAAGCTCAAAGTGTAGCAATGCAAAGCCAAAGCAATCACGAAATTACTTTCAATACTCAATTGAAAACCGCTCTAACTGGGACCAATTGTCGTTTTGAAATGAAGATCATGAACTGCATAAAAAGTATAACGATGGAAGCTTATATCATCGTTTCATGGTGACGAGCTATAATGTAAAATTTCTGGGAAACTCGCAATGTGAATGGTTAGAAAGTTAATTAGAATATATTGATATGTCTCTGTTCCGTGTTATTTAGGGTCCTCCCGGAACACCCGGCCCGCCTGGACCACCAGGATTCCGGGTAAGTTTTAATCACACCTGTCATCATAAACTTAGTCTCCGTTAAACAATGCCCCTGTTCCCATTAGAGGAACAACTAATAACTCTGTTGATTAATTTATAACTCAATATAAAGACCACCAGACACATTTGGCGTTAAATAGGGGACACCGCTCAGTGACTGGCGTGACTGTCGAGTTCAATTGCGTGACCTTTTAAAACCTCACTTTGGACCTACGGGCTGAAACCTAGGCCAACATTACAGAACAACGCACTGTAGCGGCAGCATACCTTAGGCCAGCAACACGCCAACCTGAGAAGAATACTGACAAGTATAAACACTAGAGCGCTATGAGCTGCAACCTAGGCCAGCAACGCGCTACAGCGGCAGCACTACGAGATGAAACGCGCAAACTTAAATGACTGAACGACCTATCATCGCGCCTCACCTTTTTACCAACGGTACTGGATCGCACCGGAATATTGGAAGGAATAAGCCGTCCCCACACCAACCGGTTTTCTAAAGTCTCTATTTTCACTCATCCAAACCAAAAATGATCGTTTTCAGAAGTCGTCCCCGCATTTGATAGAAGTCACCGTTTTTGAAAGTCTCCGTTTCCATTAGTGTTTTCGATCGTTTTAGTGTGGACAATGGGTGAAAACCGCACCAAAATGTATCTGTTTTCTAACGAAAACACATTAGTGTGAATGGTGTACTTGCAGGGTTTTTACTTTTTCATATTCCTGTTTCAGGGTCTAACTGGCATTCCTGGTAATAGAGGTCGAGTTGGAGCGAGAGGAGAGGTGGTAAGTGACGAGATAAACTGCTTATAGAGGTAGGAATGTGTAAATACTCTCTTGTCAAAAGCATCCACGCGGGAAATGGGGTACTTCTCAATATATGTTTGGTGAAAATAGGTTAACACTCCTTGAGTTTAAGTTAAAAAACTCAGGAATGTAATTAACATGTCGTTCAAAACCTCGCAGCACGTGTCTCATCAATTTTTAAATCTGATAAAATACCACCAGTGCTTCCTAGAATTAAGAGTTTTTTAAAGTCAGTACTCGACGAAAAAATGTAAAAACGCAACGTAACGAACACCAACCCCACACCCTTTACAGCAACGACAATACACTTGGGATAGCCTACAATCCTACAATTACAATATTCGTTTTAATAAAGGGAGTACTTTTTATATCGTTTGCAGGGCAGTATTGGATATCCAGGCCCTCCCGGCTTGGAAGGAAGACGCGGTATGGATGTGAGTAACTTGTAAATGCGCGTTCATAATTTTACTGATTAGCTTGCTTTAATTTTTATTGCAAGTTTTATTGAAAGTTTTTACTTGAATTAATGTTTTTAAAGCACTTTGAACAATTAGTCGATAATTTGTTTGCTCTTGAACGAGTTGACACAATCAGAAAACGTTCGCTTGTTATTAAGGCAAATATTTAACAACCTATTGTACTTGAATTGTCTAGATGTTCACTTTTTTTTTTCTAATTACGGCCTTTTTTTACAGGGCTTGCAAGGAAAGCGAGGCAGTCTTGGCTTACCTGGGGAGCCTGGGCCCAAGGTGAGCATTTGCTATAAATATGGAGAGTTGTTTTCTTTATAAATTAACTGTTATTAACAGAGCGACTTTAAATTCTTAAAGTTTGCAAAGTTATTTAGTTTTCAAATTAGCATTTATGACTTTGCTGCAATAGCGCCGAATGGCGGCTATGACAGCTTTATTCTCCGCGAAACAGATTTACCATCTATATTTATTTATTGCGTTCGACGAGAGGAGAACGCACGCCTAATCTTGGTGTCCTGTTACAATGTTGGTTTTCCTGTGTTATAGGAGCAGACTAATCGAGATTTTTGTAAGGATAGTAATTTGCGACTCAACAATTTGTGATGCTCTTTGTGTATATATAGGGCCTATCTGGTAACTCAGGGACAACAGGGACGTCAAGGCATTAAAGGTCCTCGCGGTGAGCAAGGTTCAACTGGCTCGAGAGGAGACCGAGGAGAGGAGGGAGAAACGGTGAGTAGGAAATAACAACAAGCTGTTCAAAACTCTGACCTATTCTTGATGAGGTAGCTTGCAATATCACGTCCTTTGTCCAAGCGGCCATAATAAACCATAATAAACCCCGTACCCTCTCGGATTAATAGCAATAGAAAATAGAAATTGCCATGAAAACATGGCCTGATGCCAACACGAGATACGGTGTACCAGTGGTTATTGCAAGTGCTTTATAATTCTCCTAAACTGCTTCCATTGCCGGTTTACACCAGGTCATTTGAGCACAAAGCGTACGTTTTAATTTCATATACTGAATAAAGCCGACAGAATGAGCCGATGCATTAACATAGCCTCATGCAGAACGAATATGCAGCCAATCGGAGCACACGTTTTAAATTATGTGATCATAATTTTTTTATACTGATGTGAAACAATTTTGTATTTATGGCTTATAAGGGCCATCGAGAGTATCTCTTCTTTTTTGTTCATTATAAACGTGGATCGCCTAATAAAGGTTGTCAGGATTAATTTACAGTCGATACAGAAAGAACTTACTATTACAATAGAAAAGCGAAAATAAAAGAACAAGTAAAGAAAAAGCGATCAGCAGGTTTGTTTTAAATCGTCTTAAAATTGCTATGTGTGTCTTAATTCTACTTACTGCGAATCCATTGGTTTATTCCTCTATATAAAAACGAATGAGTGGCAAAGCTACCTGTAAGAATTTTAGAGGCCATTCATTCATGGAATTATCCATAACTACAGCATCTTGAAGGTATAAGCTATACATTGAATTATCCATAACTATAGCATCTAGAAGGTATAAGCTATACATTGAATTATCCATAACTATAGCATCTTGAAGGTATAAGCTATACATTGAATTATCCATAACTATAGCATCTAGAAGGTATAAGCTATACATTGAATTATCCATAACTACAGCATCTTGAAGGTATAAGCTATGCATTGACTTATCCATAACTACAGCATCTTGAAGGTATAAGCTATACATTGACTTATCTATAACTACAGCATCTTGAAGGTATAAGCTATACATTGACTTATCTATAACTACAGCATCTTGAAGGTATAAGCTATACATTGACTTATCTATAACTACAGCATCTTGAAGGTATAAGCTATAAATTGAAATTCTGTGGTTCTAATTGTTAGATTTCTCCGTTCCAAAGGGCGCTCAAGGATTAGCAGGAAATCCAGGAACTAATGGCAAACAGGTATGTTTAATTTATTTTGTTACTGCAACTACTATTCGCCCCTCCAGAAACTATGAGGAGCACAGGTTTTGGCACTGAGATTTCAGGGATTGTTTGGGTAATCAATACGAGCTATGATTGGTTAATGGTTGCCTTTAAAAACCTTCAACCTATCGTAACTAACGCTGGTTACCCAAACAATCCCAGAAAGCCTAGCGCCGAAAGCTGGTGCTCAGTCTCTCTGAAGTTTCTAGACTTGCAAATTGTGTTTTTTTTTTATGAAATCATGTTTGCTGTAGTGTTGAATTTCTCGATCACTTTATGCTTAATTTGATTACACTGAGGGGGCGTCAGTTTGTTTTCTGATAATCAAGCTATATTAATTGTATTAAAGTAAAAAATAGATTCAGCAAATTTAACTGACAACTGTCCTCCCTTTTACTACCAAAGACAAGTTTAGATTATCGTTTCCATTAAGCCTGGTTTCCATATAATCGCAACGATCGCAACGATCGCAGCGATCGTTACGATCGACGATCGTAACGTTTGCGACCCTCGGCGATTGCGATCGCAGAGATAGAAAAATTTCTGTCTCTCCGATCGCAATCGCAACGATCGCAACGATCGCAAGGATCGCAACGTTTTGGTTTCCATATGATCGCAAGGGTCACACTGTGTCACACCCAAGGTACTTACCAGATTGTCATGTCGACACCCACGCTGTGTTTTACTATTTTACTAAAATTATCTCACAAAGGTGGGGGGGGGGGTTCACGGTGACCCCAGGACCCCCCTAGCTACACCCCTGGTTTCTCTATTGATTTGTTGTACACTTGCTAGTTGTTCTTTTCTAAAAGCCATCAGGTGTTTGTTTTAACTGATTAGGGGAAACCTGGACCTCTTGGATCCATTGGGCGCCCTGGAAGCGCTGGAGCTCCTGTAAGTGTACTAGTTCCTTTCAATTAGCCAGCTTTAAATATCGTTATATCAACATACAAATTCTCCCTAGTTTTGGGACGTCTTATTTGAAAAAATGGGAAGAAAATGTATTTTTGAAAAAAAAAAAAAACCTGTGGTCGATCCTCTCCTTACGGACACCTCCCTAATACGGACACCTCTCCTGTATGGACAGTTCTCTTGGTCCCGAAGACACAAAATTCTTACAACCCCTATCTCGATACTGCGGACACCTCTATACTACGGACACTTGGGTGTGTCTCTTTGGTTCGACTGTATTTGATTCATGACCTGTAAGTTAAATCATGTAGTGACATCACAGGGAGAAATTAAGTGATGATGACCATTGAAGGGTCGATAATGCCATCATCTGTTGAGTAATAAGAACACTAGTGTACGTCTGTTCCTTGGTTCGCGTAACTTGCATGCACGTGGCAGGAGCAAAAAGGGAATCCGGCAGAAATAGAAACATTCAGATGTTAAACACGAGGAGAGAGCGCGAATCAAGATCGCGTGTCCGCTTCGCGATTGAATTCCTCCCTTTCCTATCAATCTTTAATCATTTTTTTAAGTGTTAAAAGGAAAATCTAAAAGACCCCACCCAGAATAGAGCCTGTCACTTCAGCTAGTGTCTCGGCTGTTAGACAACCTACACCACCAGAGCACCGCCCCAGCCGCTCCGGTTTAAATTTAACTATACGACCTGCTAACCCTAACCTTAACCCAAAGCTAACAAGCTAATCCGTTTTTTTACGTTAAATAACTCTCAATAAGGTCAATAGACACTACTTTTCACATGCTATTAATCTTCCCCACCCAGAATCGAGCCTGTCACTTCAGCCAGTGTCTCTGCTGTTAGACAGCCGACACCACCAGAGCACCACAGAGCCGCTCCAGGTTTAAATTTAACTACACGACCTGCTAACCCTAACCTTAACCCAAAGCTAACCAGCTAATCCGTTTTTTACGTTAAATAATTCTCAATAAAGTCAATAGACACTCCTGACACATGCTATTAGTCTTGTTCAGTAATAGTTCAATATAACATATTGTAGTGAGGTTCTTCAAAATCATATCTTTTTTACTTTAGGGTACTCCCGGAGCTAAAGGAGTTGAAGGTTCTGAAGGTAACCAGGTTGGTAAATAAAATAATTATTCTTTGCCAAGTTATTTTTATCGTCGCAAGTTTACACGTGCGATTTAAAGATGCAACCTACGTATGACAAAAAGTGCATCGAGAGTTGCGACAAAAATTGCACAAAAAATCGCCAGTGTAAAAGACGTCTTTTTCTTCAACTCAGTTGCGTTCTTACTTATGCAAAGAATATGTCCCTTTCAGGGTACATCGGGTCCGCCTGGCTCTCCGGGCCCTCCCGGATTAACAGGACAGAAAGGAGAAAACGGAAGGCATGGTCGAGTAGGATACGTTGGTTACCAAGGTGACAGCGGCTCCATGGGACCGATGGGACCTAAGGGAACGGCGGGAAATGATGGAGAGACTGGACAAGCGGGACCGACCGGAGCAAAGGGTTCCATCGTGAGTAAGATAATATTCCTTCATTTCACTTCTCTTCTCTTTTCTCTTCCAATTTCTCCCTTGAACACAATTCCTAACCACTTAAGGCTGGTTCACATGCAAGCGTAAGAAAAAGGACAAGGATGTTTACACTTGCAACAATCACAAGGCGACATACGCAGACGCAGTGCCTTTTCAACGCCGCAGGGTTAGTTCAGTTTGTAGAGCGCTGGTCTGGTGATCGGAAGGTCGCGGGTTTTATCCCCGGCCGGACCGACACTAAACCTTTACTTTATGATATGCGCAAACGGTTAGACCTTCACGTGGCTCAGATGACCACGTAGAAATGGCGATTCCGTCTTCAGTGGGGGACGTAAAAACAATATCCTCAATTATTATACATTGGTGTCACTAGCTCGAGTTTGATTGGCTATAAGCACGCAGCTAATTATTGCTTGCTGTTTCTGTTACGTCATAGCTACAGACAATAGTTTTATGCATGCAGAAGTGACGTCATACCTACAGACAATAGTTTTATGCATGCAGAAGTGACGTAAGTTGTTTACTTACAAGTTGACTGCTGTGCATTGATCACTTTTTTGTGCGCGCTCTTGTCTTTACAAGTGCAGCTCAGGGAATATGCATAATAAAACAATTATTGGATTCGGTTTTCGCATGATAGCGATAATTATCAAGGCCTCAGTTTGTGTTATCCGCCTCAGCCTTCGGCTTCGGCAGATAACACAAACTTTGGCCTTGATAATTATCGCTATCATGCTCAACCTCATCCAATAATTGTTAATTAGAACGTTTGTTCTAAATACACTGACACTTAAATAAAGTGATTTTTTGAAACCCTTCATCACCTGTACACACATAGCAAGAGCGTTCACTTGTGTTATCATCCTTTACGCAGGCGACGCAACCGCGCGGGCATAAGAGCAAGCATGAGAAAAAAGAAATGCTTGCAGTTGTATTTGTGTCGGAGCGGTTTCCTCATATGACGGTTTTTTTATACTTATGCTTACGTCGTACTTGTAAAGCAGCCTCTCAGCTTTGCTATTTTAGTACATGCTTACTTGCATCTTTTTATTATTTTTTTAGGGTGATTCCGGTCCGACCGGAGAAACGGGTGTGCAGGGAAAAGACGGCAATGCGGTAAGTTTGCTAATGACTGTATTTGCTGTAAAGTCAAATGGAACGATTAAAGGAAACATGGCAAACTCCACTCGTACAAAATTTTGAGTTTATGTCAGGTAATCTTTGACTTCATTATACATGATCATGGACATTTCGGGCCGATTATTTAAACGAAATCTAACTTAGATCGCGATTTACGACAATAAATTTATAATACAAGTGGGTCATTTTAAGTGAATAAACGTTTTTCTCGTCTGTGATAATATGCCTTCCTGGCGCTGTTTACAACAAACATCGTTTAAATATTGGGGTTGGCCAGTTTTGTTAAACATCGTCTAAACTCCGTTTAAATAACCGTCCCTTTGTCTTTCATAGTAAATTAAATATATTTAAGTCATTATCGCCAATTATTCACACTCCTCAATGATACTCCCTCACTTCTTCCTATCAGCAAATCCACGCCCGTTCTCCTAGCTCTCTATTTTACTTATATAGTCCATACCTGATTTGACTGACTTGTTTAAAAATCTTTATTAATGCAATATAGAAATACTTTCTGTGAGCAGTGAGCAAACTGTAAATAGTTAACAACGGTACATCATTCACGCATGCATTATTTGGTGAATTTTTTAATGGCTCAATTTATATTGACAATCACGGGGGCATTCAAAATATCAGCAACAGCAAAAATGACTAAAGCAGTTTTATAAAGTGGATAATAACCCAACTACTTCATCGAACTCAAAAGAACGGTTTCAATAAACGTAAAACATTTGTATGTCTTTCTTCGGGCTTTAGGATTTTATTAACAACCGGTGTCCTCAGTATGTTATTTACTTGATTAGATGTACTGATAGTGAAACAATGAATAAAACAACAGCTATGATAGTCCACATTGATTTATCTGTCTAGGGTAGCACTGGTGTCATGGGTGCGCAAGGATATCAAGGTTCCAGGGTAAGTACCGGTAACGAATTTCACTGGTAATGGAATAAGGTAAATTGTTTCTAAGCCAGACACCCTCGAGACCAGCTCTACAATGTAGCTGTCCGCCTTAGAGAGGTACCACCTTATACAGGGTTTAGTTACCGACAGACGATTGAAATTTGGCCGGGACCATCCAATCACAGATGTCCGCCTTAGAGAGGTGTCCACCTTATACAGGGTTTAGTTACAGACAGACGATTGAAATTTGGCCGGGACCATCTAACCACAGATGTCCGCCTTAGAGAGGTGTCAGCCTTACAGGGGTTACCGCTTTGAGTGAGTTGATTGTACAATCAGCTCTCTCTCGCCGGACACTTCTCTAACATGGAAACCTTAAGTTGATCTCTTAGCTCAGATGGTTAAAGCGCTGGAAGAACTAATACAGATGTCGTGAGTTTGATTCTTCCCGGGTTCAAAGATTTTTCTTGAATTCCTAGCGTGTTTTGTTTTTAATTTCCTCTCTAGGACTTGCAGTGCAGGAGGATATCTTTGGAACTGTCCTATCTTAACATTCATACATACGTTATATAATTTCATGCCACTTCATACGAGTGCTGCACATTTCACACACGTTGTATGACACTTATCGTTGCTCTACCGCACTTTCGTCGCTCATTGTACTTTAGCTGAACTCTCCATAACAAGGACACATCTGTAAGACGGACACGTGTTGTTGGTCTCGACTGTTGGGTCGACAGAGAAAGATTGTTTAGAGCAAAGTTTCTTGTTCGTAAGGAAAAAGCACAAGGCAAAGATTAGAGTCAAACCAACGATAAAGAGATTATAGCATAAAGCCAATGACGTTAAAAACACCCCTGTTAATAAACACTTAATGACTGGTCCCGAGGGAAACAGTGAATTCGTCTCGGGAAACATTGAGATTCTCGGGAAACAAAATTCACTGTTTCCCGAGGGATCAGTCATTAAGTGATTTGTTATATAGCAACACAAAAAAAAAACACAACACAACACAGTTTGAAAAACGCGCCGAGCACTCGATCCATCATAATCATGCCACGTTTTGTCACGATCTGATCACGTGCGCTAGCGGGCAACAGTGCAATGTACCCTCTGACGTCAAAATTGTTGCCCGCTTTCGCAAATGTTGCCCGCTTAGCACAATTGGCGGGGAACAGTTTGTTTGTTAAATGTCATGTGACGATGAATCAACCAATCAACGCGCGTGTTGTATTGAGCAAAACTCCAGCTATATAACAATCCTTCTTATATACTTTCTGTTTGTTCTTTTTAGGGTAACCTGGGAAAACATGGGAAAAAAGGAGGATCAGGAGACAAGGGGAAACCGGTACAAAAAAGTTGCCTCTGGATTCCTTAATTTATCTCAGTTTATTTTAAAACAAGATTGTATTTGGTAATACATTAAACGTTTTTGATGAGACGATTCTTATTCTTATTCACCCAACTTCAATTTTGTGTTATTACAGGGCAGAACCGGGATTCCAGGACAGCGAGGTATTCCGGGACGAAGGGGAAAACGGGTACGGATCATGAAATGCTCCTCGTAATTAATGAATAATTTTTCCCATAATTCAGAGGTCACCTGTCAAAAACATTTATATCTCGAAATTGAGTTCTAGGTGAGTTCATTGCCAACGAGGCGCGCATTTGTGGAATGATTGGCCATTGATAGGATAGAGTAGTTTTCAATTGAGTGTGAAAAGTGATTACACAATTGCTTTGGTTTTGCATTCAGTTGCTAGGCTTTGTGATTGGCTAAAAAATCTCGCGCCACTTTCTAGACCAATCAGAAGTAAAACCCAAACCAATCGTGACTTGCTCGCACGCGTTTTCCCGCGCTTGGCGCCGGCGACATGTAATTGCTTCGAGTTCTGATTGGTTCATTGGATTGTTTACGACTGCTGTGATTGGCCAGAGTAATTACTTTGGTTTTGGTTTTACGACACTCAACTGAAAACTGCTCTATAACTTACAACAATTAATGCAGTTTTCAACGGAGTGTCGTAAAAGCCAAACCAAAGTAATCACTTTGGCCAATCAGGACAGTCGCAGACAATCCAATGAACCAATCAGAACTCGAAACAAATACATGCAACCGGCGCCCAGCGCGGGAAAACACGTGCGAGCAAGTTATGACTGGCTTTGGTTTTACTTCTGATTGGTTGATAATAAAAAGTGGCGCGAGATTATTTTCGACACTAAATTAAATACCGCTCCATTAGAACTGAAACATCATCAAACAATGTTGCTGTTCTCATTAATTATAGGGACCCTTTGGCGATACTGGTGCCGCAGGAGATGTGGGTGTTATTGGTGCTAGGGTGAGTTCACTGGAAATGGTTTTATTCATGTCGCCATTGTTGCTTTAAATTCAAGTTTATATGAAATATAAACATTGTTTTTTTTTTCTTCATTGGAAAGTTAATTATCGTTGAACTGTTAGCGTGACACTGCCGTTGAAAGCAATTTTATGTTCGGATTTACGTGAACGTAAATTTGTAATTTCAATTTTTAAGTTCAGCGGTGTAGCAATCTAACTGCTTTGTAGGGCTTACCAGGACCGCACGGATATAAGGGACCACCCGGAGAACGTGGAATTAAGGTTGGTAGCTTTTTTTCCTATTAGCAGATTTGCGTCTTAGTACATAATCGCCGCCAGTTGTTTTAGTTCATTCCGGCTACATCAGGTAATCCTATCAAAAGCCTAAGAAG
This sequence comes from Cladopsammia gracilis, assembly GCA_022457155.1. Lineage (NCBI taxonomy): Eukaryota > Metazoa > Cnidaria > Anthozoa > Scleractinia > Dendrophylliidae > Cladopsammia > Cladopsammia gracilis. Next base: position 1,190,369 of record JAJGOT010000010.1, read on the forward strand.
GGATTCGGGACTAGAATCGTATTCATGGAGCTTATGAGCTGGACGTTGACTATTACGAATCTTTCAGTCTACGAAAATCGGCGAGCATGAGCTATCAAAACAAGCACACACAGCTTTTTACAAACGTGTAAACAGTTCTACTCGTGTTGAAACGGCAAATGGTGGGAAAATCAAGATCACGTGGTAGTTTTGCCCGTTGGCAGTTGCCGTAAACGCGATGCTAAATTAATATTGACTTTCCAAACACCTAAGATGAGCTTTTCTCGCACCTGCAATAGTGATTCCTTCGAAAACCTCAGGCATCAGGCATCTCTTCCTTGTATTGCGACAACTCTTGGTTATGTTTAAAGATGAATTACAGTCCGTACTGCGCAATCTCAGCTCGGCAATGTTTGTGAGACTCACAAACAAGGAACGTTTGCTAGTGAAAATGAAAATTACGGGACAAACTTACCTTTTCCTTCATTATTGACGTCAGATATCCTTGCCAAACAATAATAATAAGTAAAAGAACCCCAAAGTTTTCCCAAACTGACGTTTCAGCTCATCGAGCATTCGTAAACACAACGGCCGTAATGGCGGACTGACGGTTTACTCCTATTTACTCCATGTATGCTATTACCGAAGTGTAACATATCAACAAATTCAAAACAAAAAATGAAAACAAACCCCGAGATTGCGCAGTACGGACTGTAATTAAGCTTTAAAGCTATATTTGACCGAAAAGATTCTCTACTCCACTATGAATCGGATTATTACTTGCATATGTATCTCTCAATAATTCTTCACTTTTTTTTTTACGTTTCATGTTTTGTTGTGTTTCAGGGAGTGGCTGGAATGACCGGACCGCAAGGAAACTCGGGAAGACAAGGTGATAGGGTATGTTTATCTTAAGAATCGTAAGTTGACGGTGATTATAAAAACGGAGTTGACACAAAGAAAATAACTACTAATAAACAATTTGTTAGTAGGCAAATTCCGACATTGCGATAGTTCACCTCTACGCCTTGTTATAACTACGATGCTTTCATTTTCATTTTTTTGTCTTTATTTGTTTAAGCAAAAATACATGCTAAACTACTAAAATTACATTTCACGAAGCCAAAAACTAATTAAAGAGCTAAATGAGTATAAGTTATAATACAAGATACAAGACAATAAACTAGTAATCATTTTGTCGTCCTTCAGTAGCATTGGATACAGTAGCTTAAGGCCTCACTTGACTATAACTTACAATAAACTAGAATAAGAATTATTAATATTATGTATACAGTATTAACATTAAATACAATATTTACAATAGTTCCCTCTTCCTGTTGTATTACGGTACCATTTGTATGATTGTGTATCTCTAATTGTATTCCGCTGATAGTATTTTAAATATCAGTGTACAGTATTAACACAAGAACATTATCTCTCAGGGAGATGACGGTGATTACGGATCTTTTGGTAAACCTGGGAAACAGGTAATATTTGAACTCATTTACTGATAAACAATCTAAGAGGACAATAGACTAACTTACAGTTGTCTTCTTAGAGTGATTTTCACCTAACCCGTGAAATAGTTAGTAGGATAGTACGCACTATTAGACTATAATTCCGTTGTTTTCTTTTGTTTTATTTGGACTATCACACACTAATTGTTAGATAGTGTTTCACGGGATAAGTAAAACCACTCTAGTAACTTAGCCTATGAGTGGAAAGGGAGGCTGAAGTTGATTGACCTTGTTTTGATATACAAACCTTTCTGCTATTCAGATGTAATGTTCATCATGAAGAGTCCTCAACAGGATTTGAAATCATGTTGTTCTAATGCTAATCAGTTTGTATTCAGCATGATTTATAAATGAAAAGCAGGAAGGTTTGTCTGTTGATTTTTACATGAGTTTCAATTCCATGTTCAAGTTCATGTGTTTAGGAGTAGAAGAGCTCTGGAAACAAGCTTAATAAACGTTACTCTTATTATTCTTAATGACACTTAGTTTTTTTATTTTCTCCGTTAGGGGTCACGTGGGGTGACAGGCAGAACTGGTCGACCCGGCCGACCTGGCTTACACGTAAGACTGACAAATGAAATAAAATAAAACAATTTAAGTAAAATGTGCCTCACTTTTTTTTAGCTACGTTTATTAAGAAATATTTCAGTGTAGTTTACTTTTCAAATAATATTTTTCAACAGGGTGAAGAAGGAGATTCTGGTACGCCTGGTGAAGATGGACCTCCGGTAAAGAAATTGTCATTTTATTTTTATTTTGTTTATATAATCTCTTTATTTTTACAGGAATATCTGGTTTAGCACACATAAAGTACTGGATAAGGTTCTTATTTTTGTGATTTATGCCACATTCTCCAGACAATTATTTTCCCATTCAACCCTCTCGTTGAATTAGTTATACTTTCCACTTTTCAATCTCAGGGTCCCCCTGGTAACCCAGGAATTGCTGGTCCTACTGGAGTCAAAGGAGAGCAGGTAGGTCAAGAAGCAGCCATCTGACTGATTTGTAATTTACTGAACCACAAACTTAGAAAATAATTTAAAATATTAATACCTTTTTTTAGGGAAAAGTCGGTGAGACTGGAGAACAAGGAGAGGAAGGACCCGAAGGACCGAAGGTTTGTCCAGCAATAATTAAGAGAACACACTGACCTGTTAAATGCGTTTTGTGAAATACTTGAACTTATCACTTTACTTTACTTTGTAGGGAACTCTTGGACCAACTGGATCAATTGGAGCACCTGGAGTCGCTGGACAACAGGTAACAGAAACTACATGATCAACATGCAATGGTGAGGTCCCTCATGATCACAAGATTATAGGGAACTAGGTGAACTAGCCTGCGAATACAGCCGCCTCTCATCGCTCCCGGCCGCTAGGGGCGTTCGCGAAGGCCTTTAGCGGCCGGGAACGATGAGAGGCGGCTGTATTCGCAGGCTATTGGTGAACCGGGAGTGGCACACACCAGGGAATGGATTTTCTCTCCGGACCTGTTTTAGGCTAAGCTTTACTGCGTGTATCAAGATTCATGACAAACAGTGTAATGTACAATAAGTTTAAAATACATGATAACTGTTCTTACTTGAACCGTCTTGTTGCTACAGGGGTCAGGCGGGAAGCTGGGTGAGACGGGTGCGATGGGACTACCAGGCGACGTGGTAAGCTTTTAGATGCTTGGTCATCGCATTCATATTAGAACTCAGTACACTTTGTGATATTTTTACACTTATTTACAGAGGCAGTTTTAGCAGTGATTTTATCAGCGATTTAAAATCGTCTGTGCAATTTTATGGCATTTTCAAGGCGATTTGATGGTAAATGCTGTTCACCAACGCATGCAGAGTTTGCCTACAAAACGTCAAAACTAACTTGTAGGTTCCTCAAAGTAGGCTTAACGCAGAAATCGCATGCATTCTGCTTACGTATCATGTTGTGAAAATCGCAGCGAAAATCACTGATAGTTTACAAAAGCCCTTTTGAAATCTACTAACCCTATTCAGACTGGGGGGGGGGGGGGGGGGGTTTCGAACACCCCCTCCAGTAAAATTGTAATAACTCTTACACTGAAATAGCTATGAGGCTGAAATTTTCTCACTTTTCCTAAAATTTATTTAGGGACATTTTGGTATCCATAACATGTCAGTGTGATTAACCACGTTGCCATGGCAACCGGTTTTTGACACATAGGTTTTCAAAATATTAAAATATGGTGAATTTTTTATTTTAAGATCTTGTTTTTTGACTTATAGTGCATTTTCTTATTAGAATAGTTTTTCTTGGGACTAATTCTTGAAAGACATCAAAAAATTTTTAACATCAAATATTTGGGGGGGGAGGGGAAGGTAAATTTTTGCTCACTTTTACTTATAGAGAAAAATTTTGTACTTTTTATTAAATAACGCTTCTAAGTTCATTGTTTGGATAATAGACATTAGTTTGATACGTGTTTTATACATTCTGATCCTTTTCTCTTTTAGATATTTTTTAAATTTTAATTTAAACGAAAAAAAAGGAAATCCAAGATGGCGGATCCAAGATGGCGGATCCAAGATGGCGGACAATAATTTCAAAATCATAGTTTTATCGCCTTTTTTTGGCTGTTCTCGCTTTACAAGTGTGTCCTTGTTTGTATTTATTATGTTTTAATATTAAAGAGATGATTTTACAGTTATATTTGATATTTTAAGTATCTGGATGGAAAAATATCAAAGAAACGTCGGAAAAACAAAAATTACGTCACTGTGACGTCATAATTGGGTGTGGCAGGTCAAAACTGGGTGTGAGGTTTCCTTGTATGGAGATGAACATTGTGTGAAAATTTCATGGTCCTAGCCTTACTGGTTCCAGAGATATGAAGGGGGGGTCCGAGGAGCCCCCCCCCCCCCCCAGTTTTGATTGCCCAAAAAAGCCCAGTCTGAATAGGGTTAAAATCGCCTCAAAAACCGCATTTGTAAATGTAGCCTGTGCACATTCTTCAAGGACACATGAGACGTCTGTACCCAGAATGATTCTAGGTGTGCCGTAAGCAAGTTTCATGCGATATACAAATAGTCGAAGACGAAAGTCCTACCGTCTAAATTGGGCATCATCTAGTGTGAAGCGAAACGCTGAGCCAACGAATTTATTATCCTGTGAATGTTTTAAATGTTTTTTCTTTTCTTTCTTTTTTTTTTCCTGAGGAGGGGGGGGGGGGGGCAACTGAACTTAAATCAACATTTTGTCTTTTAGGGGTTACCAGGTCCTCCTGGTACAACAGGCCCAGCTGGCAGTCCTGGAGCAAAGGGTTTTACAGGCGACGACAGTGTAAATGGTGTTCCAGGAAGCAGGGTAAGAAATAACTCACTTTGTCAGTTAAAAATGATGGAAACTGTAGCGGCGATAAATTCTCTCTTGATTTGGCTCTCTTCACGCCATGTAACTACCAAAGTATATATAACAAACCTGTACTCAATACACGTATTATTTGCACCTTGGTAGCATTTGTTAAGCTTCAAAAAATACTCTTTTATGATAAATGAAGTGTATTTAGGGAAGAAAATATAGGCTGGTAATTTTTGCCAGGGGGTCAACTGCGCTGACCGTTAAGCCTATAGGTTCCTGGAAATGGATTTGAGCTGAAGAAAAAAAAAACATTCCCGCGGCTAATTATTATTTGCTGATTTGTATATGCGACATGTATCCTGCACGCTGTTAGGATGTGTAAAGTCTAATGTATCTTGTGTTGTAGGGTTCCATGGGAAAAGCTGGCAAGAAAGGCATGGGTGGAACAAATGTAAGTTGTATGTGTGGTGCGCCGGTTGGCCTTGTCCACACCGTTTTGAAACTTTCAACTTAACATTTGTAGAACCTTTTGTTTTTAAAATACCACAACTTGAATTTGTTTATTTTGGTTTGTAATGAAGGGTGCGCCTGGTATATCGGGTGAACGTGGCGATCAAGGCAAACCTGGACGACTCGTGAGTATAAAGCATCTTATTCTGATTTTGAATTTAGCTTTCTCTCCCAAAGCCAGTTTTTAATCGTGTGATGTCAACAACAAACTTTATTTGAACTCGAGTACAAATAACGTTAACATTTGAAAAAAAGAATTGCACATTACATAGAGTACTGCCTGCCTGGAATAACCATAGGGGCTAGGGGGCCGGAGCCAGGCAGAAAAATGTAATTCTGACATTTGAGTCAGGGGTGAATACCTACATGTGTAAAATTTCAATTGCAGTTCTTCGGCAGTACTTTCCTACGGTATTGTTTGTTTCTCACAGCTGTGCAGTTCCTGGAAAAGACATTTAACTCAACTCCAAGCAATACATTTTGCATATATATTGTTAATTTAATTATTTTCCGTCCACACGTTTAATTAAATTAATCTTCACTTTATAGGGATTGCCTGGTCCTGTCGGTGAGCCTGGAGGACAAGGTCCTGCCGGACGCATGGTAAGAAATTAATCACTCTCCCTTATACTAGCAACTTATTAACAAATTTCTTGATATACATAATGATCATAAAGAGAAATACGTTATGAACGGAGCCTAGTTATGTTGTCAGTGACCTGCATTCAGCGTATGAAACGAGCACAAGAAGTCAAGAAAAATATTCTTATTGAGTGATTCCATTTGCTCGTTTATTCGTATTTCAGATTATTGTTAATCGAACACCAGCTTTGTGGCGGTCCATACCACAAGTAAATCATGTTTGGATGACGTTCATAAGCGAAAACGTAGTCAATTGTCTCCGAAAAACACAGTTAAAACTCCAATATATAAACAAGTTTGTTTCAAGATTGTTGTTCGTTTGTTTGGATATCGACGGTGTTTATCAAACTTGTTTTAATTTCTTTTTTATGTTACTGATTTTGTTCCCAGGGTTTAATAGGCGGCTTTGGTCTTCCCGGTAATCCTGGCACCAAGGGTGAAACGGTAAGTCATACTTTTAACGAGCGGTTTATTATTAACACCACGATGTTGAAGTTAGCCTGAAATTCAGACGATCCAAGGTCGCTCGCACTCACCCCTCCCCCTCTCCCTCTCTCTGTCTGATATCCTCGTTTTGAGGGTTTGTTCTTGCCGTCATCTGACCGTTGATTATTTCCACCAATCAGATTACGTTCAGTCGCATTCTTGAATTCCTGATGGAGAAAAAACTACTAATAACCACTCTGATTGTAAAGGTTTGCCCTGTTCTCTCTACACATCCACAATCCTTAAAAAGTTCATAGCAAATTTCTTTCCCATTTGAAGGGTTATCGAGGAGCCAAAGGTGGCCGCGGAAAACGAGGTACCAATGGACAACATGTAAGTAACGTGTAGAGAAACTTGCTAAGAAACTCTACGTTCAGATATACTTAACAAATGTTTACTGGATAAAGTTTTTGTGATATCCAAAGATAATACGGGGAAAGGAAAGTCTTATCACCCGGCAGAAGCAGCATTCGGATCGAACAGTTTATTATATCTGGTCGTCTTATTCTTTTATTCTTTGTGAACCTCTAAAAAATTATATGTTTCTTTCTTTAGGGAACAGATGGTTTGCCAGGATCGCGTGGAGCCCGTGGTAACAGCGGCGAGAAAGTAAGACAAGCATAAACAAAGTTTAATTTGACTGCAAAACTGTACCGACAGCAGAAATAGAGAGCGGAAGTTTACGAGGGTTGAGATGATTTTAAACTCTTTGGGAGCGATGGCAGTGGACGTGGGTGTATGGAGGGTGTATGCAAGTTACAGATAAAATGAGAGCAGGGGTTGAAGTCTCTATACTATCGGCGATTCTTGTTCTCTGTTGAACCGGGCTCAAAAATTGTAACAGGGAAGCGGAACTACGAGGAGTGAAGAATGAAGCAATGGAAATCGGCAAAACAGATCGCGTACTCGAGTAGCCAACCAGCATGCTGAGAACAGAACCAGTAATTTTGGCGTGTCTTTTCAGCCTTAATCTACTTATTCACATTCGCTCCAGATAGGGTTTATAGTTATATGTCATGTAATATAAATTGTACAGCTTCTATTGGCTCCTTCCTCGTTCTAGTAGAAGTACCACTCCTAAGTATCAGAGTAACAAAATTGTCTCTATGCTTCTGTTTATTTTCCACTCTACCGGTATTGGTTCATTGCCAATCAGGCAGCAAAAACGTTTTTTGTTTTATATCAGCGCATATGCTTTAATTTTTTAACAGGGCACATCTGGCGATGCGGGTTTTCCAGGGAGGACAGGTGGCCGTGGCGACAGGGTATGTGGACAACAGTGAAGAAACCTTTTTTCTGTTGACAGAATCTGTTTTACCTTAAACCTTAAGTCGGTTAACACTTGAGTCTGTGTTAATCTTCAGATGAAAGTTACAGAGTAATTTTCTCTTATGGTTCTATGTATTTTTAGCTGTTGCAAACAACTTTTGAAAATGGACAGTCGTGTCAGGGAAAGCGTTGACATACTTTCCTCACTGGTGTGCACATTTATTACTTTAGGTTGAGTTTCTTTCAGCCAATTTAGTTTTCAAATTGTTGGCTCCTTTTTGTAGCTCCAGAAAACTTTGAAAGAAAGATCATTGCATTATTGTAGTGTATTCTATAATACCTCATTTTGATATAGAAGTCCATGCTTATTTTTATGCACCATCCGAAACAGGATTAATACAATTAATAGAGCAATTTTCATTTTGAGTGTCGTAAAACCAAAACCAAAGTAATTACTCTGACCAATCACAGCAGTCGTAAACAATCCAATGAACCAATCAGAGCTCGAAGCAATTACATGTCGCCGGCACCAAGCGCGGGAAAACGCGTGCGAGCAAGTCACGATTGGTTTTGGTTTTACTTCTGATTGGTCGAGAAAGTGGCGCGAGATTTTTTAGCCAATCACAAAGCGTAGCAAAGCAAAACCAAAGCAAATGTGTAATTACTTTCGACACTCAATTGAAAACTGTTCTATGTAACTTTTTCAGGGTCTTAGTGGAGATGGAGGCCGCCAAGGGAATCCTGGATTTGAAGGACCAGAGGTTAGTCTGACGTTTACTTATCACTGGCCGGATTCTTACAAATTCAAAATAATGAATTCCTCTGCCCAGACGATCACATTTAAAATCATCACGGAGAGTTCTAATTTGGAATCTTACCTATGCTAATCGGAAAATTGTCTCTTGGTGTTTACTATGGGCTTATAATAATAGAAAACAGAGGGAAGTTGATAATGGGTTATTGTAATTAATAAAAAATTCCTTCCGTTCCTTTCTTTCTTCATCGCTTCACGAAAATCCGGCAGAGAATGTATTGAGTAGAAACACGATAACTCGAACCGTTACTGAGGAATGGGGTTAAATCCCGCAATGTTGTGAAGAGGAGAACTTATATTTTATTTTGCCACCAAGGAGAAAATTATCGAATGGTACAACTTTTTTCCTTTTCTTTTCTCTGACAAAAACCTCGACAGTAACGTTACAGTTTAACCGATAACTCTATGCGAAAGGTTAGCGCTCTTTGCCTATACATGTAGTTTGTAATGTTGTTGATGTTTTATTCAGGGAAGCGGGGGTCCTGTTGGAAACCGAGGGCCACCAGGCAGACCTGGAATTAAGGTGAGTGAATAATGAAGAGATTTAGAATGGCTTTCTAATCCTGTGTTCACAACAACATGTTTAGAGTAAACATGTTTGAAATTTCATTGTTCACATTAGTTGTTAATTTATACTGTTCACAACTTGAAGTATAGGTATAAGCTCGCATACGATCTTTATAATTACACGTGAACCGAAACAAGCAGTGCTCGAACTTGCTGTTCTATGATTTTGTGGTTTAATCCCACTTGCCAAGCTCTTCGGGAACGAACAGTGATGTAGTGTTTAACAAGGAGACGACATTGCAAGGGCGTAGCTAGGATTTTTGAAAGGAGGGGGGGGGGGGGGGGTCACACTGTGTCACGCCCAGGGTACTTACCAGATTATCATGTCGACATCTACGCTGTGTTTTACTAAAATTATCTCACAAAGGGTGGGTCACGGGCAATCCAACCCACCCCCCTCCCCCTAGCTACGCCCCTGCATTTGCGCTAACATGTTTCGTCTGGCTTAGATCGAAACTACCTCGTGAGATAGTTTCAATTAATCATGCTCAGAGTAAACATCTTTGGATCATGATTCGCGCAATGCGTCGACTGATTGGAACACTTTTCATAGTGTAACATGTTTCATTCGGGATCAGACTAAGCATGTTTCACCCTAGTGTGAATACAGTATAAGACATTAATAACCTGCGAATACAGCCGCCTCTCAGCAGCCTGGAGTGATGAGAGGCGGCTGTATCCACAGGCGAGGACATTCGTGGAGGTGCGGCGGCCTTGGTGCCTCGTGCGTTGGGCTTTGACCTGGTCTCTGCTCTGGTGCTGTTTCCGTAAATTGTCTCTGTAATGAACGCAACAATAGAAACTTGGCAGTATCGTATATTTCAAGAAATTATTAAGTATCATAAGCTTAACCATTTTCCATATTTCCATACTAGTGGTTTCTAGAACATAAAATACAAATTTGTGGTTACAATATGTGAAGAAAGAAACGAAAGAAACGCGATATTATGTACCTGACATTGAAGATTCTGGCTACACACGGGCGAACCGTAACGAAGAAAAGTGCGAACTAAACGATTTGACACTACGCCTGTTGTAATTATCTATGCCATGCGCAGGATCTCGCAGGACTAAGTCCTAATAGCGACCGGAAGTAATTCTGGTTGTAACAGTGTCTCTCTACCCAAGTGTAAACGTTCGATGAACTACAGTGATGGTCAAAAGGTTTAGGGACACTTCACTTTTTATAACCGTTTCTATATGTAAATTGAAAATGAACGATAATATACGCTCAACCAATTCGCCTTACAAAGTTTTTTCCCCAACACCCCCTAAACAGATGAAGTCCGTAAACTGCAGAAGATGTGTGGTGAGGAGTAAATTTTATTGATTTTTTTCTTGCCACCCATGTAGTATCAGATCTTCAGGCTAGGGGGAGTACTAATTTTTTTCAGACGCCTTACAGAAACCATGTTAAGCTGAGGCAGTTGTGGGACAGTTGGATCGTGAAAACGTTACTTTTACTTTTTCTCTAAGGCACCCAAGAATTGCACGTTCGGCCTCAAAATACGTGAAATCTGTTGCATAAGCATGAAGTAGACTATATCTGAAAATATTTCTTTTTAACGATGGCGACGTAACGTTCCGTTTCAGGGATCATCCGGAGAAGGGGGCGTGGCCGGAGCAGTGGGTGAACCGGGATTTGAGGTATGCCAATAAATACCCGGCTACACGTTCTAACGTTGTTATATAACATTTGTTGGTTCAACAATGTTAGAACGTGTAGCCGGCATGTTAGATGATGTTTGACTAACATTTTTTGTTGAAAGAATGTTTGATCAAAATCAAAACATTCTTCCAACAAAAAAACATGCCGGTTACACGTTCTAACATTGTTGAATCAACAAATGTTATATAACAATGTAAGAACGTGTAACATAATTAAGATATACTAAGAAACCCTGTAGATTTAAAAGGAAAGCTGAGATAAAAGATCTCCAGAGACGTTCTGTTGTAATAGACCCTGTAATTATCACTGACGTCAGTTGCTCTGAGTTTCACACTCAATATTCAACTTCATTTACTTACAGTGTACTTCCTTTCCAATCCGTGCATCCTTAATCAGGCTCTTCCCAAACCCCCATTTACCAACACGAGCTCTAGTATCTAATTAACTCAGGGCTGCTGAATATAGGAATAAAACTGTCAAGTACAATTATGTATACAATGTGCCCTCCCGGTTGTTACCATAATGGCTTTATGGCAACTCCTGAACTTGGGCACAGGATGTACGGTTACACATTGTTGGATTGCATTGTGGAGTCACGAGAGTGCTCAAACTGCGAGCAGTGAGCGAAGCAATATGCCAATAGGGAACACCTCTTACGAGGCTCTCCACCCAATCCAGAGAGTGCTTAAACTGTATGAACAGTGAGCGTATATATATATATATAATTATGTATACAATGGCCCTCCTGGTTGTTACAATAATATATTTACCTGCACGAGCTCTGGCATCTCGTTATCTCAGTGCTATCTTATTAACTCACTGCTGCTCTTTTTTGTCTTGTTTCCAGGGTGCTCCAGGCCATTTTGGGATAAAAGGCGTGCAAGGAGATCGAGGCCCGTTGGTAAGTGAAGTTACAAACGAGTTTGTTTTAAACGGCTATTTTTACTACACTAGTTTTCACTAACATCCCCACAAGTTCTGAAGTAAAAAATATTATTAAGTAACCGTTGTGTTTTACGTTGTCGAAAAGAAACAAAGGAGTTTAGTTGAATGGATTCATTGGGTGTGGAAGGGTCCAAAAGGTGCCTGTTGGTTGTCATGGTAATTTCTAATTATATACGGTAGGGAAAAAAACATCATTAGTCGCGTTTTTTACGGGAAGGACGTGTTAAGGACATTTGTGTCCAGTTATGTTTGTCTTTTACATGTACAATTGGTTTCTAACATCGACTATCAGTGATCCATCTGATAAAATCGACGTTATATTTTGGCTAACCAGCTTAAAAAAAAAACAGCTCTGGATTACTCTACTAATTTCATACTTGTCTAACGCGCCGATGATTTGCAGTCGGAGCTCTCCTTGCGACCACTCTAGTAAGCGAACAGCATTAGTTGCGACCAGCATTGTGAAACCCCGTTTGAATTATCACTCAAACTCTGTAATTAAAATCTCTTGTATGCGACCGCTCCCGTAAGCGACTGCGACCATTTTGTGAATTACCGACTGGTTTTTTCTCTTGTTTTTGCGTTCTCGTGAGCGACTACTTAACTGATTCGTATTAGTTACTAAAAGTTTAATGAAAGTATACACTTCTGATTAAATTTATAGTAATATCATAAAATCGCTAATGGTGCGTTGATAAAGATTTCGAATTAAAATTTCAAGATGATATTTCCGGCTGTAGCAAGCGAAGTGCTTTGTGTTAAAAGCTTTCGTAAGCGACCAAACTCTATTGTTTCATCGCTTGTCAGCTTTAAAGTGCACCTAACCCCCAATTTTTTTCTTTTAATCAACTCAATGTACGCTGAAAAGTCGAATAGTGAAATATTTCTTGTTTTTAACGTCGCGTTTTAGGGATTTGAATTTACAAAATGCTAATTAGATGACGTCAAATCAAGACTTTGGCATTATTTCTACTTCAATTTACAATACGCAGTTCACAGCTTAAGGATAATCAATTTAAGAAATGCTAAATAAAAACTGTTAATAGTCAACTGATTTGTAAAAAACAAATATTACTTGGAGGTGGAAACAAGTAGTTGAATGTATAATAAACAAGTCTTGATTTGACGTCATCTTATTAACATTTTGTAAATTCAAACCGATATAATTCACAAACGCAACGTTAAAGACAAGAAATATTTAACTATTCAACTTTTCAACGTACATAGAGTTGATAAAGCGAAAAAACAACTTTGGCGTTAGGTACACTTTAACAATAGGCCAGCGCTCTCGTTACGACCACTTTTTAGAATACCCTAGGTGGTCCCTTACGAGAGCATTGACTGCAGTTATTTCGATGCATATTCATTTAGCTTATTGCAATAACTACTACCGCAGCGATTGACCTAACGGAAATTTTGGCTAAAGCTTTAAGATAGTAAGTAGAACACCTCTACCTCATATCAGTCATCCAATATAGGATTTTTTGTTATTCGTTTTTAGGGTGGTAGTGGAGCACCAGGCGGTATAGGACCACAGGGGCCTACGGGACCATCGGTTAGTAACTGGGCACTTGTTGAATACGGGACCATCGGTTAGTAACTGGGCACTTGTTGAATACGGGACCATCGGTTAGTAACTGGGCACTTGTTGAATACGGAACCATCGGTTAGTAACTGGGCACTTGTTGAATACGGGACCATCGGTTAGTAACTGGGCACTTGTTGAATACGGGATCATCGGTTAGTAACTGGGCACTTGTTGAATACGGGACCATCGGTTAGTAACTGGGCACTTGTTGAATACGGGACCATCGGTTAGTAACTGGGCACTTGTTGAATGTAGGCGTGAATCAGTGATTATATAAACCTCAGTGAAATTCAAATATTTCTTAAAAATTCTTTTTCGTGGGCCATTTTACCTTTATTAATTTAATCATTACTATTTGTTGTTGTCAATCATTACTCGGTGAGTCATTACTCTTTGCTTTATACATTTAAATTTAGTTCGCTTTTAATAACGATCACTTCTGATGATGTATGTGGTACATACGAAACGTCACTAGTAACTGAAAAAAATGCACTTTAGACAAATGTTTATAACCGCTGTTTGCGTTTTGTTTTTGTCAAATATTTCTCCCATTGAGAAAAATCATATCTCGACATATGTCAATATTATTTTCACTGTGAAGAGGGAAGAAGATATTAATATCTTTTTAATTTCCGTTATCTACCCGTGTGCCCTTACTTAAATGTCAAAGCAGCTTAAAGTTGTTGGTCTATAATCGAAACAAAAATCTTCCTCGGAGAATGATTGGAAACGTCCGTACAGCCTTCAGACAATATTCGGAGAAGTTTTCAAAAATCTTCGAAAATGTTTGGAAAATCATCGGAAAATTGTTTAAAACTTCGTAATTAGTTTCGTTTATAGAATAAACAGAATCTCGTGTTCGAATCGATATCTCACTGGTTTGCGATACTGGAATTGAACACTTCAAGGGAAAATTCAAATCTCCGCTCAGCCGTGTACTATCTTCTATGTACCATACGTTTTCCTGTATCATGGCTCATGTAATACACTTGTAAATGCCGTGGCTGCCTGCATTCATGAGTGAATGAACCAGGACGGAACAGTGTCAACAGGACTAAATAGTCACAACCCTCGCACCTCAGTCCTGTTCCGTTTTGTCTGCTACTGTTAAAATGGAGGATGTAAAGTAAGAGTAAAAAAAATGTTGTGAAGCTCTAGAAACGAAAAACGAACATACCTCAGTAAAAGAGAGAAAAAGAAAACATTTTAGAGTATAAATTTTTTTAACAGGGAGAACAGGGTGAGGCCGGAAGACCTGGAATGGATGGAAATCCTGGGCAAACGGTGAGTACAAGATAATGTAGAAATCTCATCCACTTTCATACGTCGTCGAATTGTCATTTTGAATGGCAGTTTCTTGGTGAAATATATGAATAACTGCATCGCGGAGTCGTGTAAACAATGAAATATATATATATGAATATGAATGATATGGAGAGAAAAGAACTCAGAAAAAAAAATTCTGAATTTGAAATGGGATTTGATCCCACGACCTTCCGCCGTATTCTAGTCGGATGCTCTAACCACTGAGCTACTGAGAACTCTAGTTTCTTGGTGTTGTAGATGTTGCGATTATCACATGACGTAAGACAAAGGATTCAAAAGACAATATACAATACCCACACCACAGCACAATAGCCGTGGTTACACTAAGCATTTTACCCATGGGTAAATAGCATTTGCCCATGGGTAAGGACGTTTTTGTGTGTAACCGCTATTCCCAGACCGAAACTGCCTTAGGGTTATTTCCATGGATACATCAAAGAGAACAAAAGAACTTCCCATGACAGTTCCTGAACTGAAAAGTACGGTTTATCTGCTCCCTGAGGTGGCTTGGCCAATCATAATGCAAGAACGCAGCTAATACAGGAAATCGCCTGCTGCTGCGCTCTGAGTTGACCTCTGATACGCTTGGTTAATTGCACGCTTACTTGTAACTCTGAAGTTTTCTTTCCACCAGTGATCGAGTGCATTGTTATTTAGAAGTTGCTGAAACCAATTCTGTGGTCGTGGAAATACCCAAGCCCTCCTTGGCGGCGAGCAAGTTCGTGGCGAGCTCCTAAATGTAAATAAAACGCCGACAAACCTTGAAGATAGCGTAGTTGAAGGCGCCTTCTTCGGTGTCTTCTCGCAAAAAAAAAAACTGCCGGTTATATTTATCGAATGATAAGCAGGAGAATCACTGAAATTAAGCTTACAAGATCTCGATTCGTGTCATCCATGTCGATCTGTACGTTTCCCGCCAAACTGCAGTGTCAGTGAACTCATATCTTAATATTTTACCTTGAGGAGTCTTTTACTGTGTAACCGCATCCCCAAGGGTAAGATGAAACCTGAGATAAACCGAACCCAAGCCATTAACCCTCGGGAAGGCCCCAAACCCAAGGTGTGTGTAACCACAACTAATAGCTAACCAACAATACCCACACCACAGCACAATAGCTAACCAACAATACCCACACCACAGCACAATAGCTAACCAACAATACCCACACCACAGCACAATAGCTAACCAACAATACCCACACCACAGTGCAATAGCTAACCAACAATACCCACACCACAGCACAATAGCTAACCAACAATACCCACACCACAACACAATAGCTAACCAACAATACCCACACCACAACACAATAGCTAACCAACAATACCCACACCACAACACAATAGCTAACCAACAATACCCACACCACAGCACAATAGCTAACCAACAATACCCACACCCGGCACAATAGCTAACCAACAATACCCACACCGCAGCACAATAGCTTAACCAACAATACCCACACCACAGCACAATAGCTAACCAACAATAGTTTCCGCAACACCAAGAAATACCCATTTAAATTATCATCAACATTGTCGTTCTCGTTTGACTTGGGCATTGTACTTTTTCAGGGTTCACGTGGAGTTGTTGGAATGACAGGAAGCATAGGAGAGGATGGAATGGCGGTACGACGAATCTATCGCTTGAAATTAAACATTTATATTTTTGCGCCTGCTCATTCTCCGCTCTTTTTTGTCACATGATAGGGTCGCAAGGGAGCTGACGGTGTCGCCGGGAGAACAGGAGAAACCGGTTTACAGGTGAGCTTAGGCCAAAGCAAAGTGCAAGAAGGCTTTCCTAAGTTAGTCTTTTTGCGCGTTGTTTTTATTATGAGACAGCAGGAAATTGTATATCAACCGTACAAAGTCTTATACAACATCGTCTTAAATTCTACTGATTTGGTAAACACGCGTAAATCCTTTTAAGGATTTTTTTTTAAAAAAGAAAAACTCCAAATAATAAACACCAAATTGGTTTACTCAGCTGAAATACCTAAAAGCCTTCGCCTTAGCGTGTTAATCTCAAACAAACTTTACTATATTAATCACGAAATTTGGATTTTTACGATATAAATTTCAAACAATATTGTCATTATCACTCATTTCTTTAGGTTTATGTTATTTGCACAATAAAAATTTTCGTGTCATTCTTCGACGCGTCACAGGAAAGGTATTTCATTTTTGTTTTGTTTTTAATCAGGGTCGTTCTGGAACAACTGGTCCACCTGGGCCTCCTGGACAGAGTGGACCAATGGTGAGCAAGTTTTCAAACACTCGTGATATGGTTACGTAACTGATGTACCAAGCATGGTGTCCTCATTGGGAAATTCTTGGTCAGTAACAGACCATTATTTCCCCAATACGGATCGAAAAGCTAGTTCAATAAAGGATTTTATTATAATGTATCTCTTACAAAATTGCCGTCTGAAGGGTTAGACCTGAAACCCAAGTTTATACTTCATACAAAAGCGGTACGTGTATTCAAACCCGGCTGAGACAGGGGCTTAGCTAAGATTTTTCAAAGGGTGGGGGGGGGGGGGGGGGGGGGGTGTCACACTGTGTTACGCCCAGGGTACTTACCAGATTAATCGACATACACGCTGAAAATTACCTCACAAAGAGGGGTCACGGGCACCCCAGGACCTCCACCCCCCTAGCTACGCCCCCGAGGGAGTTAATCAAAATTCGTCTTTTATCATAGACCAGTTTAGTCATATAATACATACTAATTATGCGATGCTTTCGAGTGGACTTGAAATATACCACGGGTGACTTGTATGCATGCTTCTTCTTTGTATGTATGCTTTATGAATACCTCTTGGGGTATAGAAAGTCTCCAAAAAATCTCCAAGATGTGGGCACCCTCGTTTTAAAATCCGTGTCGAATTTGTTCCTTTCAAACTCGTACCCAGGGCCATCTCCACATCCAAAACCTCTGGAGAAGACTGGAAGAATACCCTAAGAATCGTATCCAGCATATTTTGTCATGTGACCCATGAGGAAATTTTGACCATAAATGCTATAATTTTCTTTTGCTTTGCGATTCATTAGGGTCGCCAAGGAATGATGGGCCGCAGAGGGATAATCGGACAACGGGGCCCAAAGGTAAAAACATTATTATATATTATGCGCCTACCTTTAAAACGTAACGATCTGATCTGATCTGTACTGTTTCCGAGTATACTTAAAATGTCCACTTACTAAGTGAAAGTATTACAGTGATTGCTATTGCATAATCTGTAACTTTTACTTTGAACTATGCGTTTGTACCCAGAAGCAAAAGTTTGTAATTCAGACAATTTCGAGGGAGATCAGATGGCTGTAAACGGTGGATTTTTTTTATAGAGATGATCGTTTCGACAATTGCACAATCTAGATATATTTAAAATAGAGGGCGCCTAGGGTTTGATAGCACTTTTAAAGGAAAGGCAATTGGAATTACAATTAAATTTCGATGGAGATCAGATGGTTGTAAACGGTGGTTTTTTTTATACAGATGATCGTTTAGACAATTGCACAATCTAGATATTTAAAATAGAGGGCGCCTAGGGTTTGATGACACTTTTAAAGGAAAGGCAATTGGAATTACAATTAAAAAAGGATGCACCCGTGGTCCGTGTGAGGCTCGAACTCACGACCTTGGCGTTATCAGCACCACGCTCTGCCAACTGAGCTAACGGACCGGCTGTAGTAATAATGGGCGTATTTTAAGTGTCCATAAATGCACCTTCCGAGCGGCAGTCTAAAATCCCCTAAATTTACGATTTCTTTGGGTCAGAGATCCCCTATCGTGTTTGCTGATCGCAATTTTTTACTGTAAGTACATGTACATGTAATACTTTTTAGAATGGATAATCAATAGAGTTTTTGTTTTTCTAATTATGTTACGCTGGGCAATCAGCGGCTTTAGTCATTAATCTTAGTTTATTTATTCTGATTTCTCTATTTTCGGTTGTGTTGTAGGTATGTTTTTACCTCGATAGATCTAATTCCATTTGTATTATTTTAGGGAGAAACAGGGGACGCTGGAGTCAGAGGACAAGACGGTGATAAAGGGAAACTGGTGTGTGTACAAAATGAATACCATTTTTTACCTTCACTAAATGACCTCCTGACACTTTCATGACAAACAAATTTACCGAAGGAAATGATGTATCCAAATTGTTAATTTTAACAAGCTGTTTCGGAGAATAGTAATATATTGTGAAATCGTAGCCAACGAGAACTCTCGGCACCAAGTTGACTATAAAACTCGATATTTTTTCTTAAAAGGTCAAAAAGAACAGTTACGTGTTTTGCTACATTGACAATCCCTGGCTTGCGAGAAAGATTATTTACTTACCAAGAGCAACGTATTTTTATCGAAAGGGATATTGTTTAACCATTTCTCCACTATTTCTCCACCAGTAAAATGTGAACTGAAAGCCTTGTAGTAGAGAACCAATCAGAACGTGGAACTGTTTATATTCATAAATTTATTTTGTGATTTTGTTTTTACTGTTTCAGGGGGAGCTTGGTCTCCCAGGAATAATGGGCTCACGCGGTGACACAGGAAATTATGTAAGTGAACAAAACGTGTTGTTTTTTCGCTGCCATTAGGTGCAGTTCAATAATCGAGTCCTTTTTTCAGGGCTCCGTTGGACCTGCGGGACCTGTCGGAGAAGCGGGAAAGCCTGGGTTTAAGGTAGGTTTTAAAATGATAACTTAATATGTGTATGAAATCCTAAGCTGTGTTCGTTCAAATGAAACCGAGCAGTACTTCCCTGTGATGTTGTTTTTATGTTGTACAAGATAGTTTTAACTTTTGAGTCTGTGGGTGAAATGCTGAAGTGTAACGATTTGTAGCGTATTCCGTCGTACCGTACCGTATTAAGAGCCGTAAGCGAAGTCAGGAAGACAAGAATATTTATTGACACAACAACAGAACTAGAAGATGGTCGTACAGTAAAAGCACATGGGAATCTTAAAGCGAGGCTACATGAAAATGAGGCTGCAAATACACCACACCATTCAAACGAAAGCTACCGAGCAGTACTTTCATGTGGTGCTGTTTATTATACTAAACAACGTAATTCTAACCTTTGACTCTGTGGATGAAATCCTAAATAAAGTACGACCATTCAAGTGAAAACAACTGAGCGCTACTACTCATATGGTGCTTTTTATTTTGCTGTAAAAGTTGTTTCTAGGGAGGACCTTTTAAATGAAAGCTATTGATTCTTACCAAGAGTCCTCAGTATCGTGTTTATTTGCATTTGCTAAACTTCAGAGCGTTGGGACTCTGGAAATAAACATCTCAGTGATGTTGCGTTTATCTTTCAGGGTGAGGTAGGGGAGCGTGGAATGCAAGGCAGCACAGGACCACCAGGCGCACCTGGTATGGCTGGTGTCCCCGGAATGAGAGGATCTGATGGACCCAGTGGCTCTGATGTAAGTACATCAATCAATCAACCAATAAATCAATGAATCAATGAATCAATGAATCATATCAATATCATATAACTCAGCAACTGTAAGCTAGTTGCAGGTATGCCACGAACTAAAAAATAAAATGTTTAAATAATGAGACTTCTTTGAAGTATCAATGATTGAAAAATTGCTAGTGAGCTGGTGACAAAATTAAAAGTATATCTAATACCATTTAGACACATGCATTTTAGCAAAGTTTGGTAAAAATCAAGCACTGAGATGTCTGAGATATAGAATGATAGGTAGTGTGAGTTCAAGTTATTTTTGAATAAAAAGATAAACCTTTTAGTGAAAAATTATGAAAGGCTTAAAAAGTGTGGGATATAAAACTTGCAATTTCTGCACTTTATGGGTAGAAAGGAAATCATGAAATGTAAAAAGTGTTAAATTTGACGCTGTTTGTAGAATGATCTTTCTTTCCCGACGTTTCGCCAATGCTGCCTTCTTCAGGGTACAAAACCATTGAAAGGAAATCAACTCCATTAAGGATAAGATGACGCTTGGATGACGTCACAGGCTATACTCCCTACCTCTTTGCATAATGTGTGAGTTTGAATGTTTCTTGCAAACTACCTTGTTTACCTGTTTCAGGGAAGGCCTGGCAAGACAGGTGACCTGGGACTTAAAGGACGAGTCGGTGATACGGTAGGTCCTTTTGTAAACATGTAACATGTCTAACATGTTGGTGATGGTGTTGTGTTATTACTGTTTTTATTTCTTGCAGGTCATTTATATTATGTCTTGTTACGTAATATTAAATCTTCTTTAATCACTTCTTTCGTGATCTGAAGATAATTTATATATATATATATAATATATATATATATATATATATATATATGTATATATATATACATATATATATATAAATAAATTTGTGTTTTGACTTTTCCGTAGTAGGCTTGTAGGGATACAAGTGTAGTCTTTTTCCTGTTTTAAATATTTATATATATATATATATATATATATATATATATATATATATACACTGGTTTTCAAAAACATAGCTACTTGTGAAATATATATCTATATATATATATACCTTTTGTATTCCCATCAAATAGGTGACGTTTTTGATAGGAATACAAAAGGTATTTCTCAAGTAGTTTCTCAAGTATTTCTCAAGTAGCTATGTTTTTGAAAACCAGTGTATGTATATATATATATATATATATATATATATATATATATATATATATATATATATATATATATATCTTATTGACCAAGCGCGAGGGCCATACTGGGAGAATATCGGCCCGAGCGCAGCGAGGTCCGTACAAAAATGTCGACGGCCAATATTCTCCCAGTACGGTTAATAAGAGATTTATTACACGACTCCTACCAGCGGGAGGATCGCGCGGGATCATTCGGGACAATGCACGGTCCGATACTTGGAGAATACTGGACCGGTAATAAAGCATTCTTATTGGTTGATTTTAGTTATTTGCCCCTTTGACTGTCTTAGTCGTGTAATATACTCCATATATATCACCCAAAATAGATTAATGTTCAAGTGTTTTTGTTTCAAGGGAGACAAAGGCGAGAATGGTGGATTAGGATCAAATGGACCAGGCGGAGCCAAGGTATGGACAACTGCGTTTACCAGCACAAAATGCTTAGTTTGTCTGTTCTTTTCCTATTTAACCCTTTAACTCCCAAGGGTGCCAAATATCAAAATTCAGGAAATATCCCAAATTTCACTTTGTAAAATATTGAAAAACAAATGGTACCATGCAAAAGTGCTTATGAAGAGGTTTCATTTGAATGTTCACACCATAGGATTTCATCAACAGACTCGAAAGTTAGAAAAAATGGTACCATACAAAAGTACTTCTGAAGAGGTTTCATTTGAATGGTCACACCATGAGATTCAAGACTCAAAAGTTAGAACTATACTACATGTCTCCATAATTGACTCTGGAAGGGAAAGAGCAAATATGATATTGATACCTAACCATATTTGAGAAACCTGATGAAGATAATTGGGCCAGAGGAGGTTATAGCGGCAACCACCGGCCTAGTACAGTACGATCTTACCGTAAATAGTGTAAATGAGAATAAGACAATTATTAAAAAAGGCGAAATTACCTTCGTATAGTACTTACTTAGAAACTTTGGCTCGCACCAATTTCAGCCATTTTAACCTCCTTTGCGTCCTATCTTTTACATTGGGTCTATGAATTATGTGGTGCTGACACGTTTTGTCTGTTTATGGCTCTGTCT
Organism: Cladopsammia gracilis; assembly: GCA_022457155.1. Lineage (NCBI taxonomy): Eukaryota > Metazoa > Cnidaria > Anthozoa > Scleractinia > Dendrophylliidae > Cladopsammia > Cladopsammia gracilis. The sequence goes on from JAJGOT010000010.1 coordinate 1,212,699, forward strand.
GAGAGCCTGGAACATTCAATGACACTTTTAAATTTTCAACATCTCTTTTAGGGAGACCGCGGTGATCCAGGTCGGCAAGGTCCAGGTGGAGGGCCAGGCCTTAAGGTGAAAGATTTCTCACGTAACGCTGCACGCGTCGTAAAATTAAATCAATTAAAAATAAAAGCCAGAAACCTGTTCGAGATGAACGCTTTACTAGAAACGTAATTAAAAACCGTTTTGTTAGGACCAAATGAAGTGTCCGTAAGCTCTTAATGGCTAATATCTGTATACGATTCACTTCCATCCGTGTTACGAGTCTAGTGTTGGTTCTGCTATACAAAACAGCTGAGAATTGAGTAACGGGACTTTACTCGGTAAATCCTTTGTACTAAACATTGCGTCATTTTCCGTTTGTAACACGATCAAAATGGTGATAAGGTGGAAGACGTCTGCGGAATGTAACCCTCTCCCACAAACTCGTCCCAAGTTAAGTTACCTTCAATCATGCTGGTCCTGCACAAATCTGGTTGTTTCATCTCTGACAATAATTCTCTATCAAACCGAATCAAGACCGTTACAGCAGGAACTGACCATATTTACCTTACTTTGGTTTCGATTCTGTAGCTTTTATTGTCCATCGCCCTATTAACTGAAGACTTTCCCTTTTTTTCTTTTAAGGGACCAGAAGGAACTGCTGGTCAGCGGGGTGACACCGGTCCTCGTGGAGAAAGGGTACAGGATTAATAAAAAAATAAATAACTTAAGCTATTTTTAAGAACTGAATAGGAGCCCAATTTCTTCAAGTTTTTTTAGCTTCTATTGGGCTTCCTTGCCACTCTACCTATCAAAGTTAATATATTACATTTAATTTTGAACTATTTTTGTAGCTCTTCTTGCTCTGTAAATTTGCAATTTTAGTAATTTTTTTCCCTTTTCTTTTTATATTTATTCTTTGTGGCAAATCTTAAATAAATATTAAATAAAAAATAAAAAGGTGAAATACCGTAAAATTTGTGTATTAGCCGCACGTTTCTACTGACAATCCTGAATGACAAGCCATCATTATTAACATAAGTGCACTGTGGTTATTTTATTTTACAGGGATCAAGCGGACTGCAGGGCTCACGGGGTGTGGAAGGGCCCCAAGGTCTTGAAGTGAGTAGTAATAGTGATATTGGTAGTATATTCAGGGGGTAAGCCAGGACTTTTTCAGAGGTACGCACAACCAATTTTGAAACACTCCCCCTACCTCCTCCCCCCACCCTCAAGTCCCAAATATTTCTTTTTTTCGACTTTTTCAGGTACGCACGTCCGTACGTGCGTACAGGTAGCTACGCCCCTGATATTGACATCTTCTTGCAGCCTGTCGGCTCAATTACAAGGAGTTAGATAAGTGTATAGATATATAAATTATATTTGTACATACATAAACATAGCATGGCATAGTATTGGAACAGGGCCATGAATGTGAGTAGCCTAAATTACGAGAATTTAACAGTAAGCATATTGTATAGCACAGGCTAATGGTATATCACAGCACAAGTGAACGAAAAAGCTGGGACGAGGAGCAAGCAACAAAGATAAACTCTATGCATACATACTGTATCCTTTGGTAAAAAGGGTAGGAGGGGGGGGGGGGAGGGGGGCGTGGAGGGGTTGCTAGATTCAGTCAGCGCATCCGTGTACCTGTAGGCGTACCTAACGTTTTTGGGGATTGGCGGTGGTAGGCGTATCCCCAGTTACTTCATACACTTAAATACCCTTGTGTTGAGTGACAAGATAATTTATCCCAGTCGCAAGACTGGAATAGTTTTTTCGGGGGGATTTTATTTTATTTATCGAAACTACAAGCCATATTTATAAGACTGGTCAATTTTCGGTCGCTTGCAGTTTCGCTAACGAGTGTTCTTTCGTTTCTTTCATTTATTTGTTGGTTATAGGGAACTGAAGGTCCGCTTGGTTTTCCAGGTCAAAGGGTATGGCACAAGCATGTTTATTTCAAATCTTAGATTTCACTTGATCCATTTGATCTACAACGATATCACTTGGCCAAAAACTCTGCATCATTTGAAAATAGGTTATAGTACATATATATAGTTAACGATCGTGGACATTGTATCGCATGGATTTGCAATTGCAACTAATTCGTAGATCATCATAAGTAATGCAAGCAATAAAAGCATCAGAAAATTAATACTAGTTTGGTGAATACTAACTGATGTAAGGAGGGATATTCTTTAGCAGCGTTCACCCGACTTTGAGTCCATTTTGTTCAAACATTAATCTCGCATACATTATGCATTGGTCTAAAATTGATTTTGCGAGCAAGATGAAACTAACTTGCCTGTCTTTCTCTTTAATTTTAGGGAGATCCTGGAAATAAGGTAAGAAATTTTATCCACACGGTGACTGAATTATTATAATTATTTTTTTAAAGATAAAAAAATAACGTACTTCATCTTATTTATTTTACTGTTTTTGTTCTCTATAGGGCCCTGAAGGAGAACCGGTATGATTAGAATTACGTTTCTTTGTTAATCGATGCCTGTTGTTTGCTTTTCGATAATTAAATGGATCATCATTATTAGGTTTCCAAAGTGTTACTAAAATAGCTCTTATAGTCTTCATTTTATTTTACAACCCTTAAAGGGACGCCCAGGATCTCCAGGCCCGCCCGGACCCCCGGTGAGTATTCTTTGAAATCTACAGTACCTTGTTATCACTAACTGTTTTCACTGATGTGCTCTTACAATAAATTCAAGACAAATACTCAACCGCTTTATCTTCTAAAGTACTCAACACACAGTGGAAAGGAACTGCTCAATAGCTTTGAGCAATAGGGTTTTAGGGTTTTATTCACAATATCACAGGAAAGTACTGCTCAATAGTTTTCATTTGAATGGTCACACGTCAGGGTTTTATCCACAGACTTAAAAAGTGGAACCGCCTTATACAGCATAATAAACAGTATCACAGGAAAGTACTGCCCATTTGAACGGTCACACGTGAGGGTTTATCCACAGGCATAAAAGGTAGAACCATCTTGTACAGCATTGTAAACAGCACCACAGGAAAGTCCTGCTCAGTAGCTTTCATTAAATGGTCACACTTGAGGGTTTTTTCCACCTAAAAAAAGACGAGTCCGCTGTACTTGATTCATTCTTACAGATTATTTTTCCGTTTCATTAGACAGACCTTGGAGCACTTGGCGGTTTAGCTCAGGTAACATATACTTTGCTATTTAAGGTCTCGACTGACTGATGCAAGAAATGTTGTCACTTGTCATGCACACGTTCTAGTTTGTATTGGTCCTTCGCAATTAATGTTTTTGCTCTTACTCTCCAAATTTGACTGCTTTGGTTACGTTTTGGTAGCCCTGATATCTACATATCAATTCTTCTTTCTTCTCCTCATATATCTCCTGCAGCACTTGGGAGAGATTCTATGGTGATCGTTTCCTTAATTAACCATTGACGGATCTAGGGGTCCCTCCCCCCACGGGGTAGGATGTTGTTGCTTCAATTCTTCTCAACTACTTGTATAGGCATCGGGGAGAGGGAAACTGGGGAGAGAGGAAAAGGACGCCTGCGATAAAGATCCCTTTTGTTCAATTCTGTGGACGCTAGGCTCGATTTCCGCCGCTTTCTCGCGTCCGGTCTCTGAGCCTCCTCGAGAAGAACGGCTGGACGCGTGGGCCACCGATTGTGTCTGTGACGTAAATTCAAAATTTAATTTATACATCGCTACTGATCACTGGATATGTCAAACACTAGTGATGTAGCGCCAGATCTTGTCAATATGTCACTCTATATGTAATGAGTGTGAAATACAGTGAGCTTCATCCACAGCAATGGGCCTTATCACGGTTTTTCCAAAATTTTATATGGGTCTGATAGCAAAAATCCATCGACACTGCTGGGAAAAGCATCTCACAATTAGTAAAATGGCCGAGTTTAAAAGCGATATCTTTTAAAATAGTGGAGATATAGCTCCGCAAAGTCGGCAAATTTCACAGACGTTTGTATCACACGGCCGATACAAACGTCTGTGAAATTTGCCGACTTTGCGCAGCTATATCTCCACTATTTTAAATTAAAAGATATCGCTTTTAAACTCGGCCATTTTACTAATTTTGAGATGCTTTTCCCAGCAGTGTCGATGGATTTTTGCTATCAGGCCCATATAAAATTTTGGAAAAACCGTGATAAGGCATATTAATGAGGCACAATCTCTCTTCATAGACATCACTCGACACTGAACATCTTCCTCCATCTATCACAACAAAAAAATGACTCCGGTGATCCAAAGACGATGTCGCAGTCTCCCCTTTCAACGGATTTTTTCGCCTCCTCGTCCTTTTGATCTTCGCCAATAAACTCGGCAACAATGCCTATTGATTTTAGGAATTTTAATTGATCTTCCATTAGCGAAGTCAAGCAATGGACTTAAAACTCGTCTCTTGCACAATATCGAAAATCATTGGTGTGGATTGGAAAATAAGGGACTTTCCTGATCCCGTAGGTTGAATAACGAACAAATCTTCAAGGTCAACCAGCTTTCCAGCGCTCTCCGTTGTAAAACGTTGAGATTTTCAGGTTTAAATCTCTCTACAGCACGATCACACGTCAAATCAAACAACTCCTTCACATCCGTCATTTTGAAATTATGCTCTAGAAAAATTATTTATTAGCTTTTATTCGCCTGCTCGATTTAAGCAGGCAACCTTCTGATTGGAGGAAATTAACAATAACAAGTTCACGCGTCCAACAGCGGCTGGTAGTCGAGCCTATGTGGACGCTGGCGGCCGGAAAATTCCGATTGGCTAATTCGCGCTGGGAGGTATAAAACATAGTAAATTCGCGCGTTAAGTCAGCCGTGCGTTAAAGCGTGCGCCAGTGACATAATTCGATTTATACGAGGAAATCGGTGGGCGTAATGCGAATAGCCCGGTTCTTAAAGCAGTCGTTCCTCCCCACTCCCCCTCTCCTTTTCGCGCCCACTCCCCGTTTACGCCTGTTATACAGGCTAATACCTTAAATACGACAAGTGCTTGTTGCCTCTAATTTTGCGTTCATAACTAAGTTATTTCTTCGTTAGTTCTTTTTTACGTTTTGTTTATTTTTCAGCGGTGGAACTACGGGCGCTATAGCTCTTATGATGTTGGCAATGAGAAAGCAACTCTTTACCGAACCTCTAAGGTAGGCCTTGCACCTGTGTTCCATGCCGCATTAAATTGGTTCGAACAAAACTTAATTAAAATTTTACTTCTATTTGTAGAGTGAAAATACCCCGACAATCGATCCGGTAAGTTATCTTGTAATCACTTTCTAGTTCAGTGTATAAGGTTGTTTGTTCACATCAACAAACTAGCTGGTCCACCATAGGTTTGAGTAAATGGAGTACACAATTCCAAATGGAAATTCCCGGATGGAGATTTGTCGTATTCTATTTATCAGATTAAACCTGGAACTCGGTCAAATTTGCTGCAGGACGATCATTTAAAAGAAACAAGCATATTTGTCGTTTGGGAATTCCATTTGAGAATTTGGACTATCTTTCAGGAAAAATGTTTATCTTACCAATTTATTATTTCAATTTACATTCGCAATTTAAATTGCATCGCCCTATTGTCCCCTACAGCTTTTCAAGATTTCGCTAGGTGATGATTATGGTATTGTCTGCAAACACCTCACTGTTTTTGTTCTTGTTCAGGTACACATCAATTTAGCTTTGCTCCATTATCAACTTGAACTGTACAAGAAACCAAATGGAACTAAAGCATTCCCAGCTAAGACTTGTAAGGACCTTATCATGTGCTACCCAGATCTGAAAAGTGGTAAGTTTGCCATTCAGTCGGATGTACACGTATACGTAACAGGGTTATAACTGGTGACAAGCCTGTGAAAAAAAAGTGAAAGAAGCGAGAGCTACCAATAAAGTTGAAGGGAACAAAGAGAAGAAGGAATGAAAAGGCGAAAGAAGTCAAGAGCCCTCTGTTTACTCCTCCCAGTAGCGTGGGTGCATTGTCATGAATTTATTTCAGCAAGAGGGAGACAATAGAAATTCCCGGACATTTGGACACGAACTACAATACCCATCTGGTTAAAAGCTTGCTTGTGAAGGTATGCTGATTTGACACAAATCTTTCCTTAGGTGAATTTTGGGTTGATCCAAATGAAGGCGTTCCTGAAGACGCCATCAAGGTTTACTGCAATTTTTCGTTCAACGCCACATGCTTGTATTCAAGCAAAGGAAACAAGGTAACGTTATTCCCGACTCGAAGGTAGGATTCATCATTCATGCATTTACATTTATTTATATCATCAGCCTCATATGCAGACAGGGAAGCCTCACATGAAAAATCGTTAAGTCAAATCGCCATCTTAGCTTGCAGTTGGCTTCACGAAGCATTCCTCTTGGTTCTTCTATCGTCTCACAGTGAAAGAAACAAGTGGGAGCTTGCGATTAAATAACCGTTTACTTGCAAAGTCTTTTTGTCCAAAAAGTCACTTGGACGGATCACGTGACTTTTCATCAAGTTCTGATTTGGTTTTATTACCAGGGCATATGCAGAGTATAAGTGTCTCATGGAATGTTATAGTGTAGGTAACTGTTTCATAGGTTTAGTAAAATCGCTCTATGCAACACCTCCACGTACACTTTGTGGCAAATAAATTGTAAGTGGCAAATATAGAGGAGGAAGGGGGGGGGGGGGGGGGGCATGCTACCCTTATGGGCAAATATTTAAGCCCCGCCAAGCAGAAATATTTTTCTCTTTGGGCCCCAAAATATTTAATGTATAACGCCCCAATTTTAGAATAAATCTCAATGCGCCACTGATTACAAATTAGTACATCTCTGTTACATTTTATTAACCCAAAAGCGCAATGCATCGTCCTCGCCCGCAATTCCTACCTTTGGCTATTACTAGTTTTTATATTATATCTTGATTTGTTTTTTGTTTGAACAGCCATTCGTATCCCGAAAGAAGAAATGGTATTCTGGACCAGACGAGTATAAATGGTTAAGCAAAGATCTAGGAACCTTTGAGAAGGTAACAACAGCTAATATTCAAGCTTTACTAGTCGTCTTGTTTAATATCCAGACACAATAAACACTTTCACTTTCACTCCTTCTCGCACAAAACTTAAGTGAGGTCATAGTAAAATCGAGTTCTACATTCTGTAGCGGTTTTACAACTTGTCTCCCAACGGATTTTCCCGTCGTAAGGTATGTTACACAGCGGAATTTCTCGTGCTACAGACGATTTATGAAGCCCTGGTGAAACGGGAATGCCAGTCAACGCAAGTTGGAAGATGACAACCTACGTTGACTTGCGCTGGGCCTTGTCCCGCGTGGTCATGCTTGTGATTGGCCGCTTGACTTGCATTAGTTTGCTACTACTTGCGTTTGGTGGCCAAACGGTGAAAAACGTTTTTCTTACTTGCGGACAAATTTGAGCTCGATCAAAGCGATGGCAAGTCAACGCAAGCCATCGCAAGTACACGCCATCCCTAGTCAAACGACGTCGCAAGTTATCGCCATTTTTTTCACTTGCGATAATTTTCGTTCCCGTTTGGCCAAGGTTTAATGGGGCACTGTCCCGGCTGAAATATCGTGTTTTCATGATTATTGCCAGGAGCTTGAAATCTTGAAATTGGAAGAAACCAACTGATAGAAGCAAAGAAATATGACCTAAACAGACAAAATAACGGCTCAAAAGGTCAAAATTTCACAAGAATGCCAAGTTTGATTTCTAAATCAAATTTCATGAACTGTAATCCACTTCAATCCTTGCAATCCCGCACTTTATCTCCAAACTACTGCTTTTGTTTTGCTCTGTAGAATCTTTTATTTTTGACCAACTAAGTTGTATATTTGGTGGCATTTGGCGATATAACGTGGAAATAAGCTAATCGAAATTTTGCTATTTCGTGTCCCTTCAAGACATTCTTCCCCTTTTTTCAGATTAAGTATGTCAAGTCCTCGAGCCAGCTGTTATTCCTGCGTCTGCTAAGTGACCGCGCACGTCAGACCATCACGTATCACTGTAAAGACTCGGTCGCTTGGTACGACGAACAGCTTAATGATGTCAGCAAGTCAATCAAAATTAAGACAGCCAATGGAGTAATTATTCACTCCAGCTCCTCCAACAAGTTCAAGCCAAGGGTAATCATGGACGACTGTCGAGTGAGTAGAAAAAGGCTAAGCCTGGTTGTCATGGCTACAAGGATTGATCCTTTAACTACCAGTGTCAAAACTTGTTAATGTTGCTCTAACGTTGGAGAGTAGTATCTCCCAGATGACTGGGACAATTTTATCCATTGAGGTAGCCACGCAACAGTGAGATGCCAGAGCTTGTGTAGGTGAATGGGGGTTTGGGGAGAGTCTGATTAACAATGCATGAATTAGCAAGGTAGTACACTTTAAGTAATGCTCCACATAAGAACTATAGTAAACTTCATTGTTCTGCGGCATTGGATCTTTCCCACATAGAATATCTGTGATTTCAAGAATAGAGGAGGGGATGATGGTTCATAATTATATTTCATTATAAAAATAGAGAAAATCCATTTGCGTCAAATAAATTTTAGGAAATTTCTGAATAATCCTGTGTGTCGAAGCCAAGAACGTGTTGGAACATATAGAATCATCATGCGACATCACGTCTGCTGTACACGTTCGACGTACTATATTAATGAAAGAAAAAGTTCGTGTCCCCCCCCCCCCCCCCCCAATTTTTTCTTTTTTTTTTTCCTTCATTAATATAGTACGTCCAACGTGTACAGCAGACGTGATGTCGCATGATGATTCTATATAATTTTAGGAAATGTTCGTGCTTAACCAATCAGAATAGCAGAAGACAATAGCTACTAATTTTGCTTCTTTGATGAAGTTCCCCAAATACAATATATTTTAAAAATTGCAAGTTGTGCGATTGGGTCTCAAAATACTTGAAACCTTAAAAAAATTAGACAAAATGTACCTTGAACCTCAATTTTTTGGCGGTTTTTGAGTCTAGGCCAATGAGATCACTAGTTGTAACAATGAAAAAAGTGACATACCATCGTGCATTGCCGTTCAGCACTATCCTTCTTATACGGGTCATTACTTAACTAAATGAAATTGTATCGAATATTTATTGAGTGTGTAAGATAGAAGTGCAGGGTATGAATTGCTCTGAGTCGTCGCTCGAATGCTCTGAGTTTCACTCAAATGCTCTGAGTTACTCTGATTTACAATGAGCTACACAAGGGGTCAGTCTTAGTTTCTTTCGAGCCAGCTCTGAATGACTGCAATCTATTGTTATTGTTTCAATTTCTCGCATTTGCGATAAAAACAAACAAACAAACAAAAACACTCAAATATTCAATATTCAATTTCATTTATTTACAGTGTATTTCCTTTCCAATTCATGCATCCACAATCAGGCTCTGCCCAAACCTCCATTTACCAACACGAGCTCTGGTATCTCATTATCTCAAGGCTTCCTCATTAACTCAAGGCTGCTGAAGATATGAGTTGAATTGTCCCATTCATGTATAAGATACCAAATTTATAGTGTGACCATATTGAAATTGAAGCTCCACAACAATTATTTTCTATGGCTCTCTTTCTTTTTCGTAATTTTACAAAATGAATTGAATCTATGACAGCTCAAACTCTATTTCTTCTTTTACGTGCCACTCGAAAGCACTGCCATCGATTCTCGCGCAATTTACATGTGTTAAAAAGGGGTTTGAACTGTATCAACCCTTGTCGACCACCTAACACATTCTTCACTCAATACTGTGTTAATTTCATCTCATATAACCACAATGTAATGAAAGGTAATAGAGGTTCCAAGGGCGTCTTTTAAAAACGCACGTTTAGGTATGGGCCTTAATCACGCGGCGGCCATGTTGACTCCCCGGGTAATAAAATGCTTTGTTTTCCCCCGCTTAACCTCGCTTTCAACTTTTTCACTGCGAGGCTTAGCGGGGTAATTTTTTGTTTTTATACAAAATGGCGGGGCGTAATTAAGGCCCATTGACATAGTATTTAGACCTAATACATAAGGTGAACATGCTTGGCGCAAATGGGCAAGCACTCACCATTCACCGATGTTACCCAGGTTGGAATTCCGAAATCCTTCTCGCTTCGTTGGTATTTCTCTGCGATTTCACATATCTTGGATTCAAGGGCCACACGTTTGTTAAACAAAGACTATTTTGCTTATTTTTATGAAAGAATTATAATCCTTTCTATTTTCATTGCAGGTCAAGAATGGAACGTGGCTTTACACAGTTATCCAAATAGACACGCCCAAACCAAACCGCCTTCCAATAGTGGACGTGGCAGCGTACGACATTGGAGATAACAACGAGGAATTTGGACTCGAAATAGGACCTGTTTGTTTTTACTAACTCCTCTTTTATAATCACTTTTTTCCATTTCTACATAATCTGTTTTATTTTTTCTTCAAGTAAAATTCCTGGATGTGTAATATAAGTCTTAACTTATTTTCTAAATTTGCGTTTTATTAGTATTTACTGAAAACCGATATTTTTTTGTGCGTCTTTCCTTTAATGGAGCTTAAATTTTATATGGTACTATATGGTCACTTTTTTTACTTTATACTAATATTCTGTATTTTGTAATCAATGCTATCCTTTCCTTATAAGGCGTTAGTAAACGTAAAGGGTTAAAACGCCAAATGGGATTCGAACACCTTAGCAGACGGGAGGGGTGTGGGGGAGGGGGATTGGGGGGGGGGGGGGTGGGTGTTTGCACTGGAACTCGAAAACCCTTACCCTATACCAGACCGTGTTCAGCTGCATTCTGCATTCCTATTCTGGTCTAATCATCAAAAATCCCTACCCTATCCCAGACTTGCTATTTTCCAAAACCTTAGCCTGAGAAAACAGACGTCGTTTCGTGGCGCCACCACTGCGGCCCCTGCGGCCCAGTCGTGGCGCCGCGAAACGACGACTGTTTTCTCGGGCTACCAAATTCAATCCTCATACAGTTTCCCGGTAAACCTATTCTAGACCAAAACGTCCTGATTTCTATATCCTATCTCAGACTAAACTGCTTAAAAACCATATCCTTCACAGCAGCACATACCCATGTAACTGAACCCGGGACTAGCTATCTATTGCCGCCATTTTTTTCGACGGTAGGCCTCATTGTCCTGCGCTTTAAATTTGGCATGATATATACGTAAATGGTTGTCTTTTTATGGTTTTATATACGAACTGCATTCCGATATCCTGAAGTAACTCTCTCGAGTGTTACCTCATCATATATTTTTAATAAAGAGAATACGAAGACACCCTTAACACGGGTATTTAAACCTCTGTCGGCACACTATGCACGATTTTTACGTACAGTCAGTTGGTCGGTCAGTCAGTCAGTCAATCAGTCAGTCGATCAGTCAGTTACTCAATCAGTCAATTAGTCAATGGGTCAGTTAGTCAGTGAGTCAATTAGTCATTCAGTCAGTCAGCCGGTCAGTCAGTCAGACAGTCATTCAGTCAATCAGTCAATCAATCAATATTATCAATCAATCAGTCAATTGGTCAGTGAGTCAATTAGTCATTTAGTCAGTCAGTCAGTCAGTCAGTCAGTCAGTCGGTCAGTCAGTCGGTCAGTCAGTCGGTTAGTCAGTCAATCAGTCGATGGGTCGGTCGGTCAGTGAGTCATTCAATACCCCAACCGGATAGTTTCTTTTCATCTCAATTATAGCAATAACGTACAACGACATATGGGCCATCGGTCGGTCAGTCGGTACGCCAAATGGAATTTTTGTCATGTTTAACCCCGAGCTCCTGAAACTGACCCAGCAGCTACTCACAAAGAAACAGGCTAACTGTCTTCAGATTAGAAGTACTACTTCTAACTACTTGTACTAGGCTCCAAAATAACTCCGTTCTTCTCTCTACACCTTTCTAGTTATCCTTAAAACTACGATGAACGTTTTCCCTTAACCTTCCGATTTTCTTCAATACCGTAAATGCTCGAATCAGCGCCCAGCTTTATGGGAGTTTACCTACGGTTGCTTCTTTCAATCGACTTCGATCTGGACAAATCCTCGGTAGGAAAAAAGATGGCGACTGGTACATTTACCCATAATTCTTAGCGCACAAAAACCTTAACAACGTTCGTAAAAATGTAAAGAAAAGTTATAAAATCTTCAAACCTGATCTGCACATTGTCCTTAGTACTGGAACAAATATTGCAAAAATTTGGCTTTCTTTGTGCCTTATGTGCATGTGTTAGGTCCGCAAGGTATTTTGGTAAAATGAACAGCCGCCATCTTTTTTCCTACGGTGGATTGGTGTAAGTCAGATCCTGAATTTGCAAGAGTTCAAGGAAGAACAACTACTAGCTGACGTTTATACCGCCAGAGCTTGGTCCACAGCATTCCAATTCTATTGCCTTCGCTGATGCAGTTTACCAAAGCCATGTCATCTTCAACAGCCAACCACTGGCGTGACGGAGAAGAGAAGGCTATGGCTGCTCCATCGTGTAAAGCAAACGGAAGGATCTATGTCGATGTTCATAAACCAAAACGCAAGAGAAGACTGTGAGAAGGCAACAACATGCACGAATCAAACCAGCAAATCGGTAGACTGCGGACGAAAGAGATGACCAGAGCCTTCCGAACTCAAACTCAAAGCAAGCGATGGAACGACCAATGCAATCAACATCTTGTCAAGTGAACTCAACCAACTCTGTCGATAAACAGCAATCCAATCCCAAGACTCATCCCAACACAAGAAAATTAACTACGAAAGAAATTTAGCTATGGAACTACATTACAGAGTAGGACTGACAAGAGTAGTAATCCGCAAAGCAATTCCAACCTGCAGTCTGTGATTGGAAGATCAGCTACATCGTGTGAAAAAAAACGAGCTATGTGTGAAAATGTCAACACCCAGTGATGTCGGAGTGACTTTCATCATCATCATCATCATCATTATCATCAACTTTATTTAAAAACACGGGATCACTTTCACTTAAAAATGCTCTTCCAGTGAGCCGTGGACTACTACATACAATAATAATAAAACGTCGTTTAAAAACAACCTTTTCCATTATAAACACAAACTGACTTTATATAATGCAGCTAGAAATCAAAGTGAAACACTGTAAATAATATTGCCATGTACAATTGGTGTCTAGAAAACACAGACCTTGAAAACACAAACCTCGAAAACACTTTAACTTCCAAAACTCCGACAGATTAATATATACTTATAGGGGGAATACGTTTCCACCGGTGGTATTTAGTGGTTTTTCGTAGTTGGCGTGGCACAATTTTCTAAACTTTTAATGAAATATAATGTAAGCGAAATGTAATTTAAAAGAGTCAGGAGAATAGGCAGAATATGTTGGTAGGATATATTCATCAGATGACTGACTGACTCATCCTAAATAAACGTGTTAGTGGAGTCAGAATCATTCAGTTGCCCTTAGAACCCCAAGATGAAATATCAAGTGATTCATAATCGGTATTTTATGATCTTCTAAACTTGAAAGCCAAAGATAATGAATACTACGGTTCCCGTGCACTAATAGCCGGGGTAATTATCAAGAATATCAACAAATTAACCGAACCATTATGTTTAGGTTTCCACAAGAAAAGAAATTTCATTGATACAAATACGATTTCTAGCTCTTCAAAAAGTAATAATAAAATAGGAGTTACGTTCTAATTCGCTGCGCTCAAACGAACGTAAATCATTTTACCCTTCAATTCCTGTAATACTAATCACCAGACACAAAGTATGGTAGGATACGCAAGCGAATCCAGCACAGTTTTATTACATCATACATGAAGTTACAGAAGGGAATGCATCTAAATAGGCTAATTACTATATCTTACAATTCTTCGTATACCTTAACTAATCTAACGGAAAAAGTAAATATATGTGTCCCGCAATATTACAATCCCGAATACTTAGTTACTTGTAACCTTCTCTTAAGGCTTCCTTCGACATCCATGTCCCTAGCGGAATCGGACTTACATCTCGGCCATGTATTATGAGTAGCCTTTCTGGGATCGAATTACTACGTTTCAACTCCGCACATCATACGCTCCAATAGATTGATTTTTCTGCATTTCGGCCGGACGCCAACGGCATTTACGAACATATTTAATATAATGTGAGTATAACAATACAATTTAACGGTACGTGTACTCAAAATCCATAAAATGAAAATAATACAATGCTAATGACGAACCAGAGCTGAGCAACCACTTACATACAAAGAAATTGCGGTTAAACGGAGGCCAGAAAAAACCTGTCACCCAAAAAACCCCTTTTGGGGAAAAATATGCGGCAGGAAATCTGGGTAGGATCCATGGCTCAAACTCTGTAGCCCATCCTACGAGGCCCTATATAAGTATTACACAATAAGTACAAAATGCGCCGAAGTTCTTACACAGTAAGAAAAATAAATAAATAAATACTGAAGCTGAATGTTGCAGGCCTAGAATGACTAACCGCGTACGATACTTCGCTTATAACGAAGTTATGCTACCCACAATGCACTACAACAATAATGCCCGGCCCCTGCTGTTCCCGTGCCGTAGAAATATCAAATTCTGTCTAACTCGTTGACTACGTTGCTCAAACGCCAGAAATTACATTATACACACCGCGGATGTAAAACCGCCAGATCCTTGGCTATGAAGGCCATAATTGTTGTGGGTTATAACCTAGCTGACTTAAGGCATCTCTGAGAACTTCCCTGCATCTAGTGTAAGAGAACTAACCACTACTAGGGTATAACTAGAGTTACTACGGTGAAACACGAGAGGTCTTAATAACGGGAGAGTACTACTATCGCCAATACGGCTACATTCAAATACCTTCTTAAACACTCACAGGGCAGCATTTAGAACCAGATGCACTAACAAAGACGTAGTTCCCTTCCCTATATATTTCCGTCTTATTTTACACCAGCTCATAAATGTTTTAATAACACGCATATAAGATGTGGCTGTACTATCTGCTCTGGACTTCAACATCGCCTCCAACACCTGATTAACACTCAGTGAAGCAAAATTGCGAAAACACTTCCATCCTTTGCTTGAAGAAAACGTCTGAAAAAGCAAGAGCACAACATACGAACGAAAACGAACAAACGAACTAGAAACAACACACGAACACCCCGCCCCGAAATCATGAGCGCACAAAACTGCCAACAAGTTAAGTGCCGCCTCTCCGAAAAGGTCACTGTTACATAAATCGATAAGGCATTGTTTCAGGCCAGTGCCACATAAAGCAATGAATCTCTATTCGGCCAGTGCCACACAAATCAATGGATCATAGTCTAGGCCCCTGCCGCATATATTTAGAAATCATTATCTTGGCCCGTGCCCGTGCAATATATAAATTTCACTAATAAATTACGCTGTAAACTCCAATCCATATTCGGCCAGTGTCACACAAATCAATAGATCGTAGTCTGGGCCCCTGCTGCATATATTGAGAAATCATTATCTAGGCCTGTGCCCGTGCAATATATAAATTTCACTAATAAATTACGCAGTAAACTCCAATCCATATTCGGCCAATGCCGCACAGATCAATAGATCGTAGTCTGGGCCCGTGCCGCATATATTGAGAAATCATTATCTAGGCCCGTGCCCAGTGCCATATATAAAATTCCGCTCATAATAAATTACGCGGTAAACTCCAATCCATATTCGGCCAGTGCCGCACAAATCAATAGATCGTAGTCTGCGCCCGTGCCGCATATATTGAGCAATCATTATCTAGGCCCGTGCCCAGTGCCATATATAAAATTCCGCTCATAATAAGTTACGCGGTAAACTCCAATCCATATTCGGCCAGTGCCGCACAAATCAATAGATCGTAGTCTGCGCCCGTGCCGCATATATTGAGCAATCATTATCTAGGCCCGTGCCCGTACAACATATAAATTCTACTAATAAATTTAACTATAAAAAATTGCGACAAAACATTTCTTAAAAACATTGTAAAATTTTAAAAAGCTAAAAAGCTGACGACGTTTCGACGTTACCGTAACGTCATTATCAAGTCAAAAATGTATAAAAACTAGGTTCTATAAATACTAAAACGAACAATAAATGATGAAAATAATTGCGAAAATCACAACTTAAACAAAAAGTTTCGCACGTATGGAGTCCGTTTGGACGTTCAAATTAGGTTTGAAATTCTTGATGTAAAGCATTTCAAACACTAAACAATCAAATTTGCCTTGACACCTTCTCACAATCTTAAAATGGCTCTCATTCAAAAGATCGCTCCCACCGTGCGCTTCATGTAAATGTTTGCCAATTGCCGAATTTTTGTGCTCAGCAACACGTTGAAAAAGGTGCCGGGCTGTGTAGCCGACATAATCTGCATCGCACAGATCACATACAAAACGATAAACAACGCATTGCTGATTGACAATTGACGGCTTGGCTTCTTTAGGTTTGAGATCTTGTTCTAATTTCCTGCTAGTAAAAACTGGCTGCAAAGTAGGGCCAATCTTATGACTAAGATCACGCAACTGCCTTCGAACGGCATTAGCAGAAACTTGATCTTTAAATGGTAAACTGATTCTGACTATGTTGCTCTCGTCAGTATTTCTCTCCGCTATGTCTACTGGAGGGTTTCGAGAATTGAAATTGGAAATAACAAAATCTATAAGACTCAACGGGTAATCAAGACGACTAAAAATGGAGCGCAATTTGGCGCATTCTTCATTAAAAGCATCTGTTGTGGAAGATAGAGCATAAGCGCGATGTAGCATTGTCTTTAACAAAGAGATTTTATAGCGTTTATCAGTGTGACTATGAAAATGCAAGAGCAAGCCAGTATTGGTTGGCTTTCTATAAACTTGAGTTTCAAGTTTTGTTCCATTCTTGACGATTTTCGCAATTATTTTCATCATTTATTGTTCGTTTTAGTATTTATAGAACCTAGTTTTTATACATTTTTGACTTGATAATGACGTTACGGTAACGTCGAAACGTCGTCAGCTTTTTAGCTTTTTAAAATTTTACAATGTTTTTAAGAAATGTTTTGTCGCAATTTTTTATAGTTAAATGTTTTTCTAAGTCACTTCTTTTTCGTATACTAATAAATTACGCAGTAAATTCCATTCTTAGGGCGACAATATCTCCGGTGAATTGATCTGACCTTAAAAGCAAATAAGAGTTTCTCCCGCGCGTTAAAACCTCCTTCCCGATATGAATACCGTGGGCCACGAGATAACTATTATATTTATATGCATAATTAAAGGGAAGTAATGAGCCGAAGACCAACGAGTACAACAAGTGTACCAACAGCATACTGACATTCCATATAATAATGTAATACCCGCGGAATAATACCAACAGGGGGAAACACCCGACAATTCTCACCGCGGAGATGCTGAGCGAAAAGATCGACATCCGCACTGTATGGGTTTCATCACCGTGAAAAGAACTTAGGGAGTTTGTGATTGTAATAATTGGTAAGAGAATTGACACTATAGGGCCCCCACCGATGCTCAAGAGGTAGAAAAAACTCATGTAATTGCCAATCATCGATATCAATTAGCCGACTAATATAACCCAACTTGCTGATTAACAGTAGGAGGGAACCCTGGGACCTCCAAATAGATATACGATCGAATGCAAATGTTAAAAATACTCCGGGTCATCTTGCGAAACTCCAATGTCGTGCTGCCCCCTTCAACGATTTTATCAGCCGCTTGGCTGTCAGTAAACTGCTTAACATGCGATCCTTGGAGCACTCAAGGCAAAAGATTGCAATGAAAATTCAATAACGAACAACTCCCTCCACGCGGCACTTGAAAACGCTCGTTCTGCGTCCACGTTTTATGACACACAAATTCATTGTTTGGGTCAACAAATGCACCACCCTCAGTAGCACTGGCATCTGAATATACAAAATAAATAGAATCTTTACTTTCAAAGCAATATCTGCTATTGATATTAACCAGCTTCTCCTTCCAAAAATATAATTCCTCTTTGCAGTAAGCATCAAGGCAGAAATATGGAATCCCACTTATCTCGACAAAAATAGACATGATGCAATGACTGGTCATTATCCTACCAAAGTTGCCCACTGCTGATGCCGTAGAAATAATTTGATCGATGAAGGAAGCTAACTCTCTAGACTTTAAATCAGTGAGAATTACACGTTCTATTATTGAGAATTACTAATTATTAATTAATCAGTGAGAATTACACGGTCGTTATTGACTATGGTATCAATAATCTTTGTAATTCTTCTACCTACAATTTAAAGTACCCAATACGGAATTCAAGGTTATGCCTAACCAGTCCAATATTGAATGGGGACCCATACCGGTTTCTCGTCATAAATTTCAAAACCCGCATTACATAAATCCTGCTTTACAGCCAGGGCCTTAACGCGGCAACCTTCAGTATACTGGACTGTCGTCAACCGTCGTCCAAGAAAATGGCTATGTAGATCCCCTGTATACTCCAGTGTTTCTCTAAAGGTTTAAAACCTTTGTAAATATATGAGGAGCTGTTGAACGCCCAAACGGAAGAACAGTAAAATATAATATATATTATAGGACTCAGGATCTCGCCAGGAAAATCCCAGGTAGGGTTGGTGTTCCTGTGAGATATCGATATGACGATAGCCGTTTTTTAAATCGAAAGAGAACATGCACGAACCTTAGTAAATTAAGCGATAGCGACTTCCCAATCTTGATATTTGACCCTGTGTTTACTAAACGACCTATTAACGTGGCATTAATCCAGAATTAGCCTCTTTCGCCCCATGGCTGTATAGATACTGACAAGGGATAAACAACTAAAGGTTGCTGATCTAACTGCGAATTTGACCAGAATTAGCTAGCTCAATGACGGCTTCATTCACAAATTCAGCATGCAGTAGCGCGGAACTATGTTTTTAGTTTTTCAGACAATGGGAATCTAGTAAACGGTAATTTATAGCCCTTGCCAATGGTTGTCAAAATAAAAATCGGAGCGCCAATAGATTCTCCAAAACCCTAGATTTTTCTTTAGACTACCCTTAACACCTCAAACCTGTCCGCTTCCGAATTCATATTTCTTCATCACATCCTCTACCTGTGCCAAGTCCTCTTCGCCGTTTTGATTGAAAATGAGATGATTCGCTTTCAACCGGCTTGTTATATTAGCGTCCAGGGTATGTAATGCAGCTAAGGGACCGGTAACCTCCTTGCCAAGACACGAGTTTGCAGTCCTTAGCCCAAAGCCCAAGTCTTCCGCATTTGTAGCAACGGAAGTTGCCGCCAGTAGCGTCTCTTCGGCCTACAAAATAAAGCGAAACATAAACCCGGGGGGGGGGGGGGTGGGGTAAAGAGATGTGTAAACTGTGTGGAACCGCAAGCGTGAATGAAATTCATGAATAGGCCAAGGTCTATAAGTACTGGAAAGCTGACCAATAGGACGTGTGTAATGCACAATAGAGGGTGCGGCAGGTGATAAAGCTAAACAAGTAGCATAAATTACTTGGAATACCAGCGGAAAATACATTTACGTTCTAATTCGCTGCGCTCAAACGAACGTAAATCATTTTACCCTTCAATTCCTGTAATACTAATCACCAGACACAAAGTATGGTAGGATACGCAAGCGAATCCAGCACATATGAATTCACAAAGTAAAATGAAAGGCGCTTTTTCTTACCACGAGAAAGCTGATTATCAGAGCGCGTAGAAAATCTCGCTTTCTTTCTGCGGCCGCTCGCACGTTGATCTCTCTGTCGCCTTTTACGACTCGCCGCTTCTCTGGCCTTCTTAAGACGCTTTTCATCTTCCGAGCCGGACGGCAGTTCGTTTGACTCGTACTCCGCTACCACTTGCCAACCGTCCTTACTTTTAACTGCGACCTTTATCAGCTTCTGCCGTTTGTAGATACGCTGCCTGGCTTCTTGGGAAAGAGTCTTTATACAAGCCAAATTAAGCTCCCCGCGTTCGCTCTCGATTTGAATACCTTCAAGGATGAAGTCTAATTCAGTGTTCAGCTAGAACGCCCTTGTACTTCAACTGCACTATTTCTTTGTCCATCCTACTCTTTTGAACGATCTGCTTCTCTTTATCTTCCAATTTCTGCTCGAGATAGCCTTTGAACGTGGAAAATACTTGATCAACATTTCGCGAGTTGCCTCCGCGTTCGTCGCTCGTTTGGCCTGTTTCTGCCGGAACGGAAGATCCTTCAGATTGCCTCTGATCGCTAGGCATTAGTCCGAAGATGGGGTAAAGAGATGTGTAAACTGTGTGGAACCGCAAGCGTGAATGAAATTCATGAATAGGCCAAGGTCTATAAGTACTGGAAAGCTGACCAATAGGACGTGTGTAATGCACAATAGAGGGTGCGGCAGGTGATAAAGCTAAACAAGTAGCATAAATTACTTGGAATACCAGCGGAAAATACATTTTTTCTGCAAGTACCAAAACACATAGGGCCATTTATACGACAGAAAAAAAGACGCGTCTTATCTAAGACGCGACTTAAATAAGACGCGAACCGATCGTATAAACAGTACAAAATAAGCATTCGTGTCTTATTTTAGACGCGACTTAAATAAGACGCGTCTTATCTTAGAACAGGGTTTTCAGCTGTTCTTATTTTGTCCGCGTCTTAAATAAGACGTGAACTTCCTCGTATAAATGCTTTCGCGTCCTAAATAAGACGTGAACAACAAGTGCGCTGTATCAAAAATAAGACGTGAACCATTTATACGTGATCTTCGCGTCTTATGTTGGACGCAAACGTATAAATGGTACACTTCGCATCTTATTTAAGTCGCGTCTTAGATAAGACGCGTCTTATTTTCTCCCGTATAAATGGCCCTATTGTATTTATATTGTTTGCGACCACAAGAAACCACAAGAAACCACAAGAAGAGAAACTTGGTTGACCGTCTGTGTTTGCACTTGTTTCACGTCGACACTGAAGAGCTGTGATGTAATGCTTGTGTCCCAGGTGAAAACCAGGCTTTATCCTCGCTTTTCATAATGTGGATCTTGTCTTTCCCGCGCGCAGAGTTCATATTCACATGCAACTACACTGATCTGCCTTGGCAAGAAGACAGTCCGCTCGCCGTGTGGATAATAGCGTGCAAGGCTCGTGCTCGTGTACCCCGTGCGCTTTCCGTGGTTTACGCCTCCCTGCAAGTCAGTTAAGAGAGAAAAGAAGGGACTGTTTTGTTGTCCACGCTTGGCTGAATATTTAATAGAAATACAAACCATCAATTTGACAGCAAAAAGAGGTTACTTAGCGGAACTATAATATAGCTGGGATCTGAGTTAATAATTTTTTAGAGCAAAAAAAAAAAAAAGAAAAAAAAGAAAAGAAAAATAGTGAACGAGAAAAAATGTCCAGCCATATTTCATGTAACTTTCTGCTGAAATGGAAGAGCTATACTGTATAAATTATTGTATTATAAAAATATATATGATATTGATTGATTCATAAACAGCATTGGATTTCTTTTATACCGGACTCATCCCGACTAAATATCTGAGTCTCTCAAAGACAAAGAATGTGACAATAGTATGAGGTCCTATTCGCATCCAGTTCGGTATAAATCCTTTATAAAGCCCCAGTATTCCTTCATGCTTCACAATTTTTCCTAGACAGTGAATTGTATTCCTGTACACAAGTGGCGCACCGCTAGCGTCCTTCTTCTGGTTCATCATGCGAGTTTTGACCACATCAAAAGGGGACGTGCTACAGGCCGTCACAAATCCAGCTATGACGGATGAGACTCCGTGCAGCACAGGCCCTTCCTCCAACAACTGAGCATTTAAAAGTGTATGCTTAGTATGATCGTAGGAGGGAATCTGCGCTGCCGTTAAAATGGCGGCGCGCTGAACTGTAGGGCCGACACCAGTCCAAAGTCCTCTGATCCCTTCCGTTTGCGCGATTGTCCAAAACGCGTGGAAAGTGTGCCGATATTTGGATGTCTCACCAGGCCGTAGGGCTTGAAAGCGCACCTTGACAAGATCCGTGGGTGTGGCAATTGCACTCCCTATTGTTCCCGAGATGGCACCAGCTGTTATCTTCTTCCATAGTGGGGTATGGGCAACATCTGTAGCTCCTAACTTGACTTTTAATGGCTCATAGGCACCGAGGCGAATTGTACTGTAAGAGCCTTCTCTCATCAGAGACGGCAGGAGCCTAGAAAACAAGCGTAAAGAGAATAAAAGCTGTGTTGCCTTAGTGCACATTTGTCTAGCAACAACTGAACAAATGACCCGCAACTCACACTGGCTCTTATCGAAATTGAATCTTAACTTAAATTTTTACGAGTCATCAAATGTTTTGGATCCTTTATGATCTTTAGAAATTATGAAAGTCAAGCTTCCTGTCAGGTTATTCTTTTTTGACCAGACTGACAATATATATGGTACTAATACTACAACCCTTGTATTGTATTAAATATTGTATTGTCAACTCTGTTGTTCTCTCTGGGTTTCAGATGCACAAATGAGATCTGGCAGTACACTATTGTAGGGAAATATTAGATCTTGGTCACTCTTTGGAATTTATCTAAGCTGGATTTAGAATTTGGTGCAAAAAAGATATGCAACAGTAATATGCTGAAAGAGGTAAACTAAGTTTGACTTGGGGGAGAGGAATGGGGATCCAGGAGTGGGGAACATAATCAAAAACACACCTTAATAAGTAACAAAACATGTTAACCCTTCAGCTCCTAAGAATTCCAAAAATCAAAATTCATAAAAAAATGCCAAATTTCATTTTATAAAATATTGAGAAAGAATTATAATCCCAAGCAATTATAAAGTACTGCAGCAGAGGTTTAATTTGAATGGCCACAACATAGGATTTCATAGACAGACTCAAAAGTTAGAACAACGCTACTTGTTACACATATATAGCTGGAGAGAAGAGGGGCAGAGTGAATACATACATACATACACGCATGACCTATACTTTTCAATACTTTATTTATACTTGGATTTTAAAATAGCAAATATACAAATATGTTAGCATCTGCGAGAGTAAAAAACAACACACTAATTTACAGTATAAGAGGGTTATAAGAAGGTTATAAGAAGGGGGGATCAGAGTGAATAACAGGGAGGGGGGAGGGGCATCTTGGACTCAGTATCACATTTTAAAAAGTAAAAAGACCTTGGGCTTGCATAAAAAAATGCTAGTCTCTTCTCGCCATCTCACAAGGACTCAAATTTATCAGTCGCACACCTCTCACATGGTCCAAGTTTGTTCGCTCTCACTTTTTTAGAGGGCTGGACAAAGTGAGGGTGAGCAGCCTTGGACACTCTGAGAAACAGACTTGTTAGGCACTTCACTTACCCTTTGTAAAGGCCTCCAAGGCCTTCTTCAGAAAAAATTCTCAGGCCACCTCTTATAAATCCTTTGTAATACCGGTCCTTGAAAATATTCTTACTGCTGTGGTTTGAACCAAGTTCATTCTCAAGCTGCATGCGGATTTTTATGACATCTATAGGATTTGTGACTGCAAATATAGACCAATACAACTATTAAAGGTTTCTATAATAGGCCATTTCCGAGTTACGTTATGCCTCGTTGTCAAAGCGAGGCTAGGTGCACAACCTTTCATATGGAAATGAGTTTTATTTGCATTTGAATAAAAGCTTATTTCCATATGAAAGGTTGTGCACCTAGCCTCGCTTTGACAACGAGGCAAAACGTAACTCGGAAATGGCCTATTAAGGCAATTTATAAAGCCAAGTCCCAAGTTGTTTTTGGCTCATTTAGGCCTTTCTACGCCTTGAGCGGCAATGTCACTCATTTTAAAACACTTACTGGAAATGTATTCTCTTGGCTGCTCCCACCCCTGTGTAAAGCCACGCCGTGTAATTTTTTCTTGAAATAGGTTACAAGTTAGTGACAGGCCTGCACGACTCCCGTTGTTCGCCAATGTGATGTTCTCACCTTTATAACGAGTATGTCTTTAAACGATTTACCCCTTTTATAGGAGATAATGGGAGGCTCCTTATATATCTCCTTCAAAAACGGTTGGTTCTTTATTAAATGCCATTTAACAATAAGGATTTTCTTTAAATTGGACACCGCTGGGTGATATTGTGTGACAAAAGGTATAATTTTCTTGTACCCTTTTTCCTTCTGTTGAAGGGCCGACTTTCTCTCTTCGAATTTCATTTCTGAGAGGACTTTTATGTACCAGAGTATCTGGATATCCTCTCAAATGTAGGCGTGATTTGAATTTTCTTATATTATCCGAAATGTCATATGTGATAATCTATTATCGGTTATTTTCCCGATTTTGGAATCGTACTGCTCAATATTTCAATGCCTACTAAAAGTACGCAGTGAAAAAAATTGGACGAAGGTTCTTCTCCGGACCAAGTAAGTTGTTGGGTCTTATTGGAATCAAGCAAGAAGTTATCGGATTTTCCTCGCTACCGTTCTGGTATGTTTTGAATGTTCTATCTGATTTTGCTGTGGTTCTCTGCCTGATTTGGGAAGCTTTCACCTAAATAACCGATGTCGTTTTTCGCGATGTTCTACGGTACGGTACAATTCGCTGTATGTCTTGTAGCAATAATTCACTGACCGGCCGCGCCAGGCGAACGCAGATATGCAGATTAACTTTAAAGTGCTCGAAATTGCGCCTGTACCGGGCGCATTTGCGACTAAAGATTTCGCAGTTTTGTGACTAAAATTTGTCTAGCTAATAAAGGAATTATATTCAACAGTCTTGTGTCTTACTTGCATCTGGTAGTTGTAATTTTATCCGAAAAATCCTGCGAAATTCACGTTGGTTAGTGTGATAACCTAACGGTTTTTACCGACCTAATACATGTAAATGTAAATGAATATTTCATGCTCGCGCGGTGTCCAAGAAGTTTATCAGGGGAGCACTTTTTCAGGCTTTCTCAGAAATTTCTGATTTCCGGTTCCGGTACTAGTGCATGTACACGGGGAAATAACCGAAATGAAATCAAGACAAATATACTATTTATATGTCGGAAAAATCTGAGACCTTTCGGAGTACACTGCACGGCAGGATTTTGCCCGATCCAACGGCGATAGCGTGAATTTGTTTGATGTCGGCCCCGTGAAATATCTCGCGACATAACCCTTTTCAGACCGTGGCTGAATTAATTCATGAAACTGAGGTACTAGATCAAGACGAGGTGCCACGGGATAAGGAGACGCACTATAATCTATGATTACTACTAGTTGTAATAATTTATCAATTTCGAGGCAGAAATTTTGAACGCAGACTTGCGTTGAAAGCCCTCTCTTGGTCAAACTGAGGTCAACTGAAAAGACCGATCCCGAAACGCGGCCAATCAAATAAGAGGTGATCAAGGGAGGGTTTAATATTCATCGCTCGATCACAATGGTCAATAGTCAATGGTCTATTTAAACACGCGTTGCTGCTTGTGGGGTCTGCGACCATCAAGTTGAAACAAAACTTTAAAAGTTGCTAGAGATTTAAGATCACGTCAATTGAAAGCGAAGTAATCGATCAAGCACGAGATAGGAATATATAGCACGATGGATACCAAAGTCACGCGAAAAAAACTCACCTCCACCTCCACACATGTTCGAAACACCACTGAGCAGAAATCTCGTCAAATTATCAGAAGATTGTTTCGCCATTTCACGTGTAAATTCTCTGAGAAGCGGGCACCGGTGAATCAAAATTGAAAACCCGCAGTCAGGCGTAAGACCTTACTGAACATATTCATTTGCAATTCAAATAGCGAACGAAGTCTTCTGACGGGGTAGTAGAAGCGTTAATCACAGTCATTAGAAGATAGATTATTTCGGGTTTTGTTTGACCGATTTTAACTCGATTTAGGCTGATCACCGCAAAAATTCTAACTGGAAAAATTAAATTAAGACTTGCGAGTAAAATGAAATCCTAAAGAATGAAGCAACATCATAGAAACGAAAAGAAAATAGACTTGGGGTACAGGAGAATGTTATTTTTATCCTACACCCTGCTAGTTGTCAATCACCCCTGTTCCGTCCAATGAGAACTTTTTCACGCGGGTGGGGTGGACACATATTAACTAATGCCGAGCCAATCAGAAGCCAGCATCTTGGTTTTCTGGGGAGTCTACAGCCCTGCCCGCTTCGAGCTTTTCGACGCCATCATTGCCGTTTCCACGCTTGTAGGGTAGGGAAAGTAGAGCAAAATGGCAACTCCAGGACAGAAGGAGAGAGAGGCAGAGCTTCATTCTGTGCTCAAAGCAGCGAACCTGCTAGACTACTTCCAAAGTTTCCTCGAACAAGGAGGCGATGACGTGCAACAGTTCTGTGAAGCAAGCGAAGATGAATTCAAAGAAATTATCGGTTTGGTCGGTATGTCCACGAAGCCTTTACACACAAGACGGCTGCAGAAAGCACTGGTGGAATGGAAAACCAAGCGAGGACATTCCCCTGAACGAGTTTCTGCTGGATCGTGGATGGACAAGTGGTCTCCTTCGCCTCAGATCAAACCGCCGGCCGCTACTCCACCGCCTGGCTCGAAAGGAAGAAAGAGACTCAGTAGTTCTAGCTCTCAAGGTGGACCTGAGAAGCGAGTTGTAGAGTTGAAACTACCGCCGATGGAAGTAATAATTGACTGGGAGAAGCTTGATCCCGAGAGACAACAGCTGATAAGAGATCATTCGCGTATTTATGGCCGAGACTTGAAGAAACGCAAGACAGACTCGCTAAATTCACACGAACAAATGATCAATGAAGCAGCCGCTCAACTTTGCCTGCGCGATCCGACACTTCTCGTACGACGCGATGAGTTGTTTACAATGGCAAGGCGAGTTGTGCGGGACAGTGGCTTCACGTTCGTCCATGGGCATTCCAGGTCAAAATTTTCTTCCGAATCTTCGGAGGAAATTATAGATGGTGAGTGTTCTCAAATTTTGTTTTGTGCTGTTCCCGAGTTTTCTGCAATTTACATATCTTGTGTAAAGCCTTGTATTTCTTAAAGCTTGATCTTCGATTCTTTCTTGAAATACGATATTAAATCTTGTATTTCAAGTGTTCTTGAAGAACTTGCTACTCATGAGTAAATATTTTATTTCTTCCAGTTTAAAAACCCATAAAAGTGTAGTTGGCGAGATTTCAAAGTTGTATCTCAAATTGTATCGCAGTTTTGTTTCTATATTCATTGCTTGCGATGCATCACATTTTCTTTATAAACAGACCTTTTTGTTGTGGTGGGGATGCTTGTCAAATCGATTAAACAATTTACATGTAGTTGACATTCAGCTGCTGCGGAATAGCCTTTATGCATATTTTCGTCAGACTAGCTGCTTTTACTCCCAAGCCTCACCATTTGAAATGAAACTCTCCCCCCGCCCTTTCCGGCCTGTGATATTCTCAAAAAGGGCAACTTTGAAAATAATACCCTCAAAAACGATGTGAAGTTGTGAAAGGTTTGCAAGGAATTTCGTATAAACGAGGCCTGGTCGTGAATTTTGAGCTGGTGATGTACATTGTACATGTAACATGCATAAGGCGTTTTTGCCCTGGATATCATATATCCCTTGTACATGTTTACACCAGCCTAAGTAATTTCAAGTCCAAGCCTCTCTATCAATACAATGACTTGAACAGGAACATTTATTCAGAAGTCTCAACTTCAGTGATTTGAATGGCAACTTTCAATTTGAACTGACATCTTCCAAATGTCCAGCATTAAGAAAAATGTTGCCAGAACCACAACTCACTCCTCATTCGATTAGTTGCAGACCTGCCAATCCCTTATAAAGGAAAATCTGGAGATCCATGAAAAAAAAATCTGGAGATTCTACAGAAAGTTGTGAGATTTTATTTTTTTCAGATCAAGATTAAACAAACCAGGAAAACTAAGCATGGAATAGAGGTTATGTTAATGATTAACTTAACGGTTGCGTAAAAGCACTAGAAGGGGCCTAGAAAATACGCAAAAAACGGTAAACACGAGTACAAATCAAACAGAACTCCTCAGTAAGGTGATAGTGTTTTACTTTATTAGTTTCTGTTACTAGCATTCTCATTTATTTTCCATTTTTTTTTTACTAAACAAGATAATATTTTATGTCAGAATGATTTTCCCCCAAAAAACATGAGATAGGAAGTCTCGTCGTCAGGCCGTGAGAAAAGATAAGAAATCGTGAGTTTCACAGCAATATCGTGAGAGTTGGCAGGTCTGTAGTTGTCTAGCACACTCACAGTGCTAATTTGCTATCCTGTTCCCCAGATGTTTGGAAGGGGATGCCACTATAGACAAACATTTTTTCTTCAATTAATCACATTATTTTAGCTACCCGAAAGTTGTGACCCCTTAGGCCTGCTAATTTCGAAAGTAGCGGGGACTGTAGTTGAAAAATAAAATATTTTGCCTTCCTGGGGAGGAAGGGGGTTGTACTTGGATTTTTAGCTGACAGGAAAGTGCAAAGTATTTTTGTTGTGTAATGAGATTCTGGGACAGATTTTTTGTGCTTAATTTTTTTTAATTTTAGTGTGTCTTGATGTTTACAAATAAGCATATTCAGTTTACAAAAAGAAATCATCTCAGCGCGACATAAATATGCACTGTCTGAAAAGAGACATTATGTATAAAATTTGCTACCAGACATGCGGGAGAATCCACGCCTTGGGCACTTGATGCCTTTGTGAGTAGCAAGCAGCAATTTGAGCCTAAAACAGAGTTAAAAAAAAAAACGGTAAAATGATAAATTTTAACTTGACATTTTAATTATTTTTGCTGTTTGCAAATAAGTGCATTCAGTTTACAAATAAGAAAACATCTTAGCATGTCATTGTCTGGAACAAGACATTACATGATACCCTGGGGAGTTTACAAGTTTATGACTAAGGGACATGAAGTGACTAATTTGCATATCTGTACCCATATCCTACATTGTATATGTCTTTGAACGTGCTCCGCATATTCACGAGATAAAAACATCTACTCAGTCTACAACATATACGTGTACAGTATCAGTCTGTACATGTATCATCTGGCTAATTTCCAATTACATATAAATACAGCAGTTGCATGTATAATTATATGAATAATAAAATTTAATTATTGTCCTTAAAACAAACTTGACAGTTATACACTGAATTATTTCATGGTGGAGAAAATTCTTATATACTGTAACATTAGTAAAAAGGGTCTTTAAAGAACCATTTTAAATACCTCTCTATGACTCTTGTTGTGGTTAATGGATGTAGCTGTGTGTATGGGGTGGGGGTATACTGTACATGTATGTTACTGTATGTACTCAATTTGCAACGTCGTTGTTTCTAAAACAGCTACCAAAAAGAATCTGGCGTCACAAGCAAATAAACTGAAGCGAGAGGAAAGATTGATTGAAATTGATGGCCTTCTGCAAAACAACAAAATTTTGCAGGAACAGATAATGCAAAAGCTGGATGAAGCACGAGCACTCAATGCCACAACCGAGGTAGAGTTCATGATTGATTGATTGATTGATTGCAAAAACAGGGCTAAAGACTTAAGGGTAGCCAATTGCACTTTTAACCCAAGACAATTAAAAAGTTAGTTTCGCGCAAGTCTACTGGTCACCTTGCCTGTGGACTAACAGTCTTGGTTATTAAATAAACCGTGCATCTACAGTACATTTACATGTACCATTACTCTCTATTAAATCTTTGTTGTGTGAAAAAAAATCTTTGATTTGGCTCTTAATTTGATGTGAAGGGTTGTGTGAGGTTGTTATGACATTGTATGGAAAACAACATGAATGGCTCATGAAAATTTATTTTGGCTAGTAAAGGTGATACACTGTATGTTACTTGTCACTGGGCTAATAAATACAAAAGGTGGCCTTTAAGCCCTATAAAAATGTACAAGCATACATGTACAGCTTGTTGTTTAATGTGCTTTGAAATATCACATAAGTCCTTGATATTTTGTTATATAGTTGTACTTTATTTTGTCTTCTCTCTTGCATGTGCATCATTACAGGAAGTTTACTTAATACACTATTTACAAATTTTCATGTGCCAGTGAACTGTTTAGAAAACCTGACGAATTCCTCTGATGGGCCTTTGTCCTTTACAAAACTTCCATTGAGTTTAAGTAATACTGTATAAACATTGCACAACTTTATTTTGAGGAGTGCCCAATTTGTAAGCTTTTGGATGGGGATACAGTGTACGTACAGACTGTACACTGTATTTACATGTAAATGTACATGTGTGGCAAGAAAATATTTCCATAGTATTCTCTTTTGATGAAGTGAAAGACTTATGGCTGTACAATGTACATGTATCATGTTCATCAGGTTAATGCACTTCAGGCTGACCTGACTAAACTTCAAGGACAACAAGTCTCCCTGCAGTTAGAGCACAAAGAACTGAAGAAGAAGCAGCGCCGTTCTGAAAGGTATTACACTAACAAGCAAACCAAGGATACTGGATCACAGAATGACAGTGTACAGGGTGATGATGTAGAAATGGTTGGAGATATGTCACTTCAAGATCAACTCACCCCAGATGATCGCTCAGAGGAAGGTTAGTAAATTTTTATGTACAATGTATCTGTTTTAACCTACTGTCGAACCTCCTTGTTCAACAACATCTACTAAAGGGCCACCTTTCGTAAGCAACCATTACCACTTTCAACGCTGGTGAAATGAATTTTTTCTAATGTTTTTAACCTCTAGTAAGTGACCACTTATCCATATTTCGATGTCACTACATTTGTAAATTGAATAATGCGTTGAAAATTTTGTCCCTTGCATCACAAGTTTAATAATTTATTATTCATATTTTGCGCTGATACATGTACATGTAGGTGCTTTGTATGTTGAAATACTATAGGTACATGTAAGGTACTATAGGTACATGTTGAGTGTCAAGGCTGCTAATTCCGAAAGTAACGAGGGTCGCTACTATCAGAACTCTACGATATGCACATGTTATTTTGTTTTGGCTCATACATGTAAATCGATAATGTACCATAAAAGATAAATTGGAATAATGTTGTTGAACCAGGGCTTCCTGTGGATAATGAAGATGATGCACAGGACACCAGTGCAGAGCAGTCCAGGACAATTTCAGTTTCAGTTCCAGAAGCTGTTGTGACTCAGATATTACCTCCTGCTACAGGTAAATAATAGATGATTGATATTTGCTTAAGGGCAAGACTCTTGATACAGGGTAGAAAACCCACAAACAGAGTACTGTCGAACCCCTAATAAGCAGCCACCCTCATGGAACTAGCAATTGGTTGCTTATTAGGGGTTGGCCGTTTATTAGGGTTTTCGTCAGGAATACTGTAAGTATTATTCATTGTATAAACGCCACTATTTTGAATGGAACACAGTTGGAGGCTTGTGACAACTGTTGAACATAATACAGTTCCGTGCAAAGGCGGAAAATGGCTCTTATTTTTTTAATCCTTTGAATTCAGCGGTCATAGCGAATTCAAAACTGGACTATTTGTGAATGTTGATGAAGAATCATAATATCATAATATCGCAATATGTTGTTCAAATATCGATATTCGTATTGTGACAAAAAATATCGCGGTGCACCAGTGTATCGTTGCAGCACTACTAAAAGGGGAAGTACCTGGTCACAATACCAAAAGAGAATGTTCTGTGGTTTCATCACTATTGCTGTTTGACTTCTAGGTATTCCTACCACATCATCTAACACAGTTAACCTACCTCAGCGTCAGGAGCATCTAAACCCTGAAGAAGAATCATCAGTTAGAGCACTGTATACAGCATTTATGCCCCATCACTTACAGGTAATTAAGGTTCATTGTCAAACAGTTCTAGAGAAAAGTAACCTGAATTTTGAAAAAGAAAAAGAAAATACCACAATGTTTTGGAGTTCCACTACCAGGAAAAAATTGCAGTGCATTTATTTGTGTACATACTGTAAGTATGTTTTCTACATTTTTGGGGAAGTTCAGATCGCCAATGTTGTTTATTTTACACTGCTATCAATCATACAAACAACAAACAACAGACAAAATGTATAGAAATCTATCAATCACAATCCACAGACATGATCTTTTGACATCATGGCACTCATTCTTATTTCCTGAGATGTCCACTTTAATGATTGACAGCAGTGAAAAATGCCAGCCTTGCTTAGGTTTTCAATTCAGTTGGGTTTTTTTATCTTATGTCGCAGACTGACGTGGTACAGCAAGTCCAACAACAATCAGAAGGCGGACATGTTATGACGGCTGGTTATTCACCTGCGCTGGTGAGTGCTGCCGTGTCATCAGATCCCACCATAAATGCCTTGTTGAGTCTGGGTGCCAAAGACAAGGTTCTGTTACCAGGAATGCTGCCTGTGTCTGTGGCAGCTGTGCCAGTGACATCAGGAGTGGCTGCGACAACAAGCATCATGACGCCCGGCCATGGTATAGCTGTGGTGATGCCTGGTCAGTCACTACAAGGAAATGTGAATGTTCCTTGGCAATAAAGTTATGCTTGTACAGTGTAAATGTATGTAATTCTATGTCAATAGCTCAGGGTGGCTCCCTAGAGTACTTGTATTCACAAAAACATCTACATGTACACTAACTGGCATACATGTAAGTTGCATTTAGGAATTGCTGCTCTTTGGTTTTGCATTGTTTAAGTATAACATGTTCAAATGTTTTTTTTTTTATATATATTTAACTATATAACTATATTTTGCTCTGATACATTTTTTTGAAATGGGATTTGGAATTTGAGCACATGTATGAAATGTGCAAAACTCAAAATAGTCACCCTAGGAAACATTAAAAGTATCTGCTGTTAATTTTGCTCTTCCTGGCTATGGCGAGATCACAAAAATTGGAAAAACCAACATTTTCATTGGAGTTCACACAAAGTACATGTACTAAAGCTTGTTTCAGATGGGGTTTTAAAACTATAGGAAGCCACCTTAAACTTGATGCAGATTTATTTACACCCAACTCTCACTGTAAAATTACACAAATTGTTATGTAGAGTTTTATGAGAGAGTAGATCATAATTCTGATCATATTATAGTATAGAGCCAAAAAGCACTGCCTTTAAAAGCAATAAGTCAAAAACTACATACATGCTCTAACTGTCTTGATAATTAAATGGCTGAATTGGATGTGAGAACACTTGGCTTTATCAGCCAAAAGCAGTAAGGATGGCCCTTAATTCTTATTTAAAGGGATGGTGTCTTGGCTGCTTTAGCTTAAGTTTACATGTACATGTATGTTCCCTTGAAACAGAAAGAATAAATTGCCAAAAAGCAATGAAAATAAAGAAATAATAAACTTATGAACTAAAGAGAAAAAATTCTGATCATGAAATAAAATCTGATGAACTGGCGTTTTTAGAGAGACGCATTTATTGCATTTTCCTGCTCTTTAAGGGGGCATCTTCTAGAGAAAGTATGTCTATTAGTATAAATATGTTAGTCAGCAAATAGCTTACCTGGGCCTTGCCCATCGGCCAAGTAAGCAGAAAAAGTTACTTTCCCTGCAGGAAAATCTTCTTGTCCTGTATGACTCGATGAGACTTTTTTCAAGCCCTGACACTACAGTTTATTGCAATAAATTTGACTGAATGATGGATTTTTAATGGGAAAACACAGATTGATAGTTATATAATACATGGATTGTATATATCAGTGGACTAGAGTCTCACTTGGACTGGATGTTGACATCTGAGGTCTATAGCATAGCCTTCACTTTGGGGCTCCATTTTTGTTGTCTGTTGATGAAGTTTTTAAATATGCAGTATGTAACAAGTTTAAACTGATCAGTTTTAACAGACATTTAAGATCCTTTAGACAATTTTTGTGTGGTTGCACAAAATCCCTGTCTCCTTTGTTTTATGACGTAAAATGGACAATCATGTCTCTCCCACACCTGTAATGGTCTGATAGTTCATGTAAGAGTTAACGATGTTTTTAGAGAATTGAAGAATTAATATTAATTCCACAACTTATCCTTTTAGTCATTTTGGACATAGATTCATTAATCTTAAACCCAGATCTCTCTCTTCATTGGACTGATTTGCCGGTGAGAGATCTGCGTATGAGATTATCAGTCCACATCTTTTAATACGATTATTGCATCAATACTCGTTATAAATGGAAATTATCGCTTTCAGCGTACAAACTGTTGTTTGTAACTTGTAAGTTAGGCATATTTATAAATAATTCAGGCAAATACTGTTATTTTCCATCTTTCTAGGTTAAATTCAAAAGAGGGTATTTAACACCACATTATATTTTCTTAGTTTAATGTTGACAGAAACAATATTTTGTTGGTAGTGCAAGTTATGTGCGTCTCATAATATACATTTACCTGTTGATACAGAAGTCATGTAGAGGGTTATTGCCCTATTCTCAAATAAACTAGCTCTTGAATGGTTACGCTTGTGTAGTATCTGAGCAAGTGAACTTCAATTGTAGACAGAACGAATAGTATAAGTGCTGAATTACATCGATGTTCTGTTAACATTAATGGTCATCTGTCACTCTTCAGAGTCGCCCCCACTCCCATTTTTTTTTCTCTCCTTGTAATTCATTGTGTGTGGCAAAATAAATAAAATAAAATAAAAAATAAATTTCCAATGTTTGGATCTCAGCCAACAATTTTGCATTAAAAAAGTGCAGTTATAACCAACATTGTATAAATGGAGAGAAAGAATTGAATGGTAAAAACTGCCAACCTTCCCAACACTTTTGTCTACGACTGTAGCCTGATTCTCAGAGGTTCAGAGGTTGCTTGCTCGCACTAACTCCCTCCTGTCCCCATCTGGGCCCGGTTGTTCGAAACGTTAATTTTCGGATTAAACGTTAACCGAGGATTTCATTTCTCTGTTTAACAATGTTTTCAAAAGGTCATTTATAGCTAGTAGCGAAGTCTAGTTAAAGTCGAAACTGAATGACCGAAAACTTTGGAAATTTTTCAATTGTTGAGTTGTTTAACTGGATTCAAAATTGACGCTAATCCTGGTTCAGCTTAAAACACCAGATCGGCGGCAAATCGCGTACAGACTCCGAGGGCGTTTTCCATTTACAAAAAAATTCGGAAATTTTCTATTGGGAATTTCCGTTGAGAAAAGCGCGTTCCATTTGGCACAAGTCCCATTCTGGGGAGGCCAGGCGGCTCAATAGACTGCGAAAGGCATGGAACTGGTGATAAGACAATAAATCTGTAAATGGAACACAAATTTTCCATTGGGAAATTTCCACCGGGAAAACGGGACTACCTTTTCAGGAATTCCGTTTATTCCGGAAAATTTCCAGTGGAACGAACCAAAAAGTCGTGTTCCATTTACAACCCGACCGGAATTTCCGGAATTTTTTGGTAAATGGAAAACGCCCCGAAACTCTCCAGTAGCTGACGCGTGAGTACACCCAACAGTCAGCGGTAGTCGGAACAGATCATGAGCAACTGTTGATCTTATAGAATCCGGATTCTTTGAATGCGTGAAGACGCGCGTGGGAATTGCTAAATGCACGAATTCTTTTACATAAAAAAAGTCCGGTGGCCCCCACTTTTTATTGTTTCAATGTAATATAATTATTGAAAGGAAACGTCAGAAAGAAAAAAAAACATTCTACGGAAGGAAATTTGCACTGCGTGAAAATTGCCTTTATCATTTACAAAAATTACCCTCCGTAGAATTTTTTTAAAATCATTGTGCATTTTCCTTTTCAAATGCCAAAAGCTATTACTAAAAAAACAGGGGGTCACCGGGTTAATTTTCTAATTATTAGTGCCACAAGCTAAAAAGTAGGTCTGAATAATCCTTTGGAAATGTTGCCATGGAAACCGCTGATGAAGAAATAACACTTACTTTTGGTCGACTATAAATTATATAGTTCAACCCTACAAAAGTGTTACAATGGCCTTGATCTGTCTTTTTGTTCTATTCTTTTAAAGTTACAAACCGTCAAAAAGCTGAAAACTCGTACCAGCCACCTTAATCGCAACCTCGTTCCCAGGGTCTCTCATCTCCCCGCCCCCTGGGGGCGGGAAGATGAGAGACCCTGGGAACGAGGTTGCCTTAATCGTGCTTTGAACAACTCGGCTCAGATGTCCTTTGTTTGAGGGCTTGTTCATGACGTCATCTGACGATTGAATATATATATACGTATATATACGTATACGTATACGTATCGTATATATATATATACGAATATACGTTTAGTCCCATTCTTGAAATTCCTGATGGAGAAAAAAACGAAAAACAAACACTTCTGATTGGTGGAAACATTCAACGCTCACCGGTTGACGTCAAGAACAAGCCCTCAAACAAAATACATCAGGCGGGGAGAGGAGGGAATGAGTGCGAAGTACCTCGGACCGTCTGAGAATCAGGCTAGTGATACTAGCTCTTGATAGCACAAAAAATTATTGGCTTGTTGTAGAGTTACAACCGAGATCACTGCAGTGTGCAGAGCCGGATTTTTCAACTGAAACACGGTCTATGATTCTCCCGTCATGGCATCATTCCTCCAATATAAGGCAATGGTGAAGAAATTCGCTCATTTTCTTCCTGAAATGAAAAAATAAAAAAAGAACAAGATCATGAAGTTTCTTAGCCATTTTCTGACAATAGGCAAATCATGTAAAAGAAAAAAAGGTTCTGCAGGAATACGCGCCAGAAACAATGCATAGATTTTGGCAATTTATTTCTTCGTTTTCTATAGCCTTATCATTTCATGATCAGTTTGAGGAGCCAAGCAGGGGCGGATCCAGGATTTTTCTTAGGAGGGGGTGTACCTCTAAGGAATGACGTAACCACGTTTTTTTTCTTTTCTTTGCAGAATACCAGTTGTATTAGAAAGATGCAGGTCATCTCAAGGGGGGAGGGGTGCGCATCACCTGCCCCCCCCCCCCCGTCCTAGATCCACCCCTGGGAAGGTATCTGTGATCAGTTTT
Organism: Cladopsammia gracilis; assembly: GCA_022457155.1. NCBI lineage: Eukaryota > Metazoa > Cnidaria > Anthozoa > Scleractinia > Dendrophylliidae > Cladopsammia > Cladopsammia gracilis. The sequence continues at coordinate 1,249,568 of JAJGOT010000010.1, forward strand.
CATTTTGCACATCAAACCGGACCCGAACTATCCAAACATCTTGAAGTCGGTTAAAAAAAAAAACGAGGCGCACCCATTATTTTTAAACTCGCTTATCGGTTTTTTGATTTCCTGATAAAACACTCTTCGGCCGAGCTCATGTTTTAATACTATTTTGCCTTCACTCCACAACCGAACACACTCAAAGGTTGAGGCATGGGCGCGTTGGTCAGCCAGGCCCACGATACATTTTATTATCGACAAAGGACTATCATATTACAATATTACTATACTATAATATTACAATAACTCTAAGCGCACCAGAGCCGGACACGTAAACCCCAAAAAACCAACTATTGGAAAAACTAGGGACCGTGTACCCCCGACCTATGCAGTGGTGCTACCTTTGGGGTTTTAAGGTGTTTTTAACTAAGAAACAAACGACTAAAAAATGCGGCTAAAACTGCCGATAACAAATCTTAAGCAAAATTACAATAAACAACTAAGACGAAAGTTAACTTGTTTGAACAGTACTAGAGGCGGCGAGGCTGACCGTAGAATGACACAAATCTATCAACGAACACTTTTCAAACTCACGAACCGTGAGCCCCTGCGCACTACACTAGTACCCGGTTCTCTGCTCCGTGTCGGCAAAATATTAATTTATGTCAATACCGATTATCACAAATTACATATTTTGCCTTCACTCCACAACCGAACACACTCAAAGGTTGAGGCATGGGCGCGTTGGTCAGCCAGGCCCATGGTAGACAGCAAAAGACAGGGCTAGAGCACAGAGCTACAAAGACTTGAAGACTTCAAGTCGGCTTGGAATCCTTACATAAAGGTTTTAGCTGTAACAGAAGCCCAGCGACCACGACACTGAAACATTTCTCTCTGATCTGATGCCAGAATTGGCAGCCAATGTAGCTCCGCCCGATCTGGTAGAATGCGTGCTAAACTTAGAAATGTCTGACACAATACTCGAAAAGACTTCCTAAAATAATTCCCCATAAGCCGAATACCTAATGAGCTTATTGACCGAAACAAAGCGCTTATGACTGCCCGAAGACGTAATGGGCCTGAATAAATACTCGACCGAATTATCAGCTATCCGGGCCTTCTGCGTTTAAGTTATGAGCAAAGCCAAACTGGACATCCCTGCTACGAATAAGACATAACTCAGAGCTTCTAAGGAAACCTGAAAAAGCGAGAATAAACATAACTAGACTTTTTAATTGCCGAAGATTGTCCCAATCAGTTTTTTCAGCAACTTGCTTGAGATGAGTAACTTCGAAGGGCTCCTTCCTCCTGGTGGCAGGTTGGCTGGCAAGGCGAAGAGCGCCTTCTTTTGCAGCAATGACCGTCGGGTGTACTGAAGGAGAATCAACTCTGGCCAGCTAATGCGCCCACTCAAAAAAGCGTATAGTAGAAAGCACAATTGATGCAGACACTGACTTTGTGGACTCGAGCAGATGTTGCAGATACAGGGCACAATCCAAAGGTCTGACCGGAAAATCAGGAATACGCAACGCGTCTTTAGCAAAGTTTCGCCATCTATCAAAGGCCCTCAGGTAGTTTTGCGATGACCCAGTGGCTTTCGAAGCAAGCACGGTGAATTTCAGATTCTGTTTTAGCTGGTTAACTTGTACGTTGTCGGGGCTTCCTGCAGACCAAAATGCGGACGAGGAGATATCTAAGAACAACATGAAACACATATGATGTAAGAGACGAACTCATAAAGAAAAATGTACGGACGATCGGAAAATAAAAAACTGAATTTAAATTGCGCTCGCAACCCTGCTGTCAAAAAACAGAAAACTATCCTAAGAATTGACTAACTGATTCGACAAGCATAAAACCAAACTTAAACCCCGTTTAGCTCCTCTTGGAAAATGGCGATGATCCCCTATAGGGCATAACATCATGCCCCTCTTGGACGTAACATTGAGCCTTCCTAAGCCACTCTTGGGCGTAACATTGAGCCCCTCTTGGGCGTGACATTAAAACCCATCTAGGGCGTAACATTGAACCCCTCTTGGGCGTGACATTAAAACCCATCTAGGGCGTAACATTGAACCCCTCTTGGGCGTAACATTGAAAACCATTTAGGGCATTTCATAACGCTGAGCCCATCTAGGGCATTCGGTAAGCCCCTCCAGGGCATAACGCTGAGCCCATCTAGGGCATTCGGTAAACCCCTCCAGGGTATAACGCTGAGCCCATCTAGGGCATTCATTAAGCCCATCTAGGGCATAACACTTCTAATAGGTAATTCAATCTACGAAAAAAAAAAAATACCCCTAGAAATTTGACTGATTGAAAAACGTTCAGTAGGAAATCTGCAAAATAGCCACATCTCTGTACATTCACTTGGGACACGAAAGCTCTTACTTAATAACTCTTAACCCGACCTAGGAGCGATACTAAAGTCAATACGAATTGCTAGCAAAGGGACCGTCACGGGATTACAACCGAAAATAGAGTTTCTGGCTTTACATCTATAAGTAAATTAGGCAAATTAGATAGAATGCCCCAATCATGAATAAAGGTGCTCCAGTGGAAAACCATCTAAACGCAGGATGGGCCAGAAATGGGCAGACTTCCAAAATGGTACGCTGAAAGCTCCTTTAACACTGCAAGATCTCGTATGGGTGAAGACTTTGCACGTTAAGTAAACCGGAGGACACAGAGGCTGTCGTGATGGGACCAATTTTGGGCAAAGGCGTTTGCACCGCTGGAACCGGGTTGGTAGAATCTGGAATTGAAAACATTTAACGTTAGCGTTGAATGAACATGCGAACCCATCACAGGTATAAGTACTCGCTAAATCGTCGAGAGCATTGAAAACCGTGCCACCAACGGTGTAATCGACATAATCAATAAACTTGATTATAACGCCTGCAATAGTAAACAACTCTCTGAACGTGGAACTTTGCGCTTTCTCGAAGTCGGACCGGTGTAGATGAAAAATTTTGCCGTCGAAATCTATAAAACTTCCACAATCTGAGGCCGATGCGTCTGAATATATCACCTAAGAGGGCTTATGACGGGCTGGCGAAATAGGTATGCCGTTAAAGCTCGCTACGTTGGTTTTCCAGAAGATCAATTCAGCAAAACCCTCGGGAGGAAAAGTAAACGTAAGAGTTCCATGTTGACGCAGTGTTGATTATAGCAAATAGATTTCTAGTCATAAGCTGGGAGACGTTGCCCACGCAGTAGCCGAGTGAAGTAGTTTTCCCGCTAACCCTCGCAATCCTACGAACTGGGACGCGAAAAGAAGCGACCAATATGGAAGTCAAACCGTCCTACAAACTCGTAACGCGTCTATCTGTAGCGTAAATTTCCGACGTGGCCGTGTTGATGACAGTTCCGAGCCGAGAAATTACCTGAGTTGGGCCCCAAGACATTTGGCTTCGTTAGGAAGAAAACCAGAGGTAAGCAAATCGGCATGAACCTGAAGGCTCGCAATCTTTGCGTTGTTGTAACCGACAGCAGCGAAGAGACCGTCGTCTAAGAAGGCAACCATTTACCCAGCTTCAGATCTCCATTTCTCAATTAATGGCTTAAACAATTTCGTAAACAGGTAAGGCGCTAAACTAAGACCGAAAAGTAAAACTGAAAATAGAAAATATCTAGCGTGACCGCCGGAAAATGTCCAAGAAAAAGAAAGAAACTTTCGATGAACGAAGATCTTCTACATGATGATGACCACAAGATCATAAGAGAACATATAGTCTCCCGGATTCTAAATCTCTTAGGCAACATTCAAGTCTTCGCATCTAAACTTTTCTCTTGTCGTGACGCACATCTAAAATAAAACGCTTTTAAACAGATTTTTGCGTAAACACAAACGAAGGGCCAATAGTGAAAGGTGGCTCGTAAACTTCAGTAATACAATGTGGACTAATGAGCTCGTTTATGACATTCTCAACGGAACTAGAACCCTTCAAAGCTAACGCGTTATTACTGGCCGTAAAAGACGTGGGAATTTTGAGCAACGGTAATTTGCATACAAATGGAATAACATCGATAATAAACTTCGGCGCGTTAATGCCCTTCCAGAATTCAATTACTCGATATAATCTCCTTGGACCGACACGAATTCCTGGACAGATTTAAATTCGCATTGTACTTCGGAGTCCAAAAAAAACAAAAACAAAATATAGAGATGATGGGCAAGAGTTCTCCTGATCGTAATCTTCGTCCAACTCCATGTCTGAACAGAGTCAGGGGTTTTCCGCACGCAAAGCAAACACCAGTAGCAGATCTTTGCACTAAATGTTGTTGATTAAGGCGAGAGAAGACATTAGATGATTGTTGACTTGCGATCTGTGGAGATTTAGCCTGAATGGACGTCAGCAAGGTTCTTCGTTGGTGGGATGAACGCGCGGTGAAACGCTTACGGCTCGGTAAATTTTCTTTTCATCTTCTTCGTCGTCGGCCAAGTCGTGATGTTTTTATTCATTGACAGTTTTCCAACCAAACGGTGACTTATCTGCAAGCAGGATGAATTTTTCACGCTCTTGCACGAGAGCCAAACCTTTGTCTAAGGCATTCTTTATTTTCTGCATGTCTTTGCGTTCCAGAGCGGCCTTTGCGTCCTTTATGGTTTCTTTAATCGCTTTATTGACGTTGTACAGGTCCTCATTGCTCTTCTTGTTGAATTGCGGAGTGAAACCGCGCTTGATTCTTTTGATTTCTGTCATCTGCTGGGCAGCCGTATCCTCATGTGAACGCTTAAGAGCTGAAATGGAATCTTTAACCAGAGTCTTAAACTGACCAAGAAGGTCCTGGGTGTTCTGTGCTATTAGTCGTACCGCTGTTGCCTCGTTCATATTGCCAGGGAGGAAATCAAAAAATCGGGGTAAGATTGAACTTGTTTGAACAGTACTAGAGGCGGCGAGGCTGACCGTAGAATGACACAAATCTATCAACGAACACTTTTCAAACTCACGAACCGTGAGCCCCTGCGCACTACACTAGTACCCGGTTCTCTGCTCCGTGTCGGCAAAATATTAATTTATGTCAATACCGATTATCACAAATTACATGATGTAAAATGAAAAATGAACCCTCACGACTCACGGCAAATATTGGTTCAAGCAAAAAAGGGAAGAAAAAAATTGAGCTTCTTGATAAGATTTATTTGAACAAAACGTTGCTTAGTACTATATAAAGTGGAAATGCGAAATACTCAGTAAAATACTGAGTGTGCTGGCCAACGGGAGTCGAACCATGACTGACCTTTCAGCCAGGTAACTCTCAAATAAAGCAAGGACCACTTGGACAAACAGCACGGCGAAGTGAAGCCGGATCTTGGTGTAGATTTTTCACTGTCGCGTTCCCAGTCAGGTGTGGGTCGCTAGTGTTCAACCAAAAATGAACCACGCGGTTGATTTTCCATAATGTTTATTTCCATCTAGGTGATCATTCAATTGGTGAAAACTACAGAATAAAGGTTACAAATTTGGTTAAATGACGGACCGGTTAAGGACCGGTTTAATAGTGATTCTCTAACGACTATGGCAGGCTCGTGGTGAAAAAAAAAACCACGATCCCGACAGTTTATTTTGGCAGACTTATCAAGGCAAGCATGTCAGAAATATTCCGGGAATATTTGCAATCTTGATGAAATGGAAAGAACCTTAATTTTTGTTAATCTGATGAGCTGTGTACGTGCAATCATTCACTGAAAAAAAGTGTGTACACACCCAGTCACACAGACTAAATTTCTGTAATATTTTGTCATTAAACTATACTTTGTTTATTCAGATGTCTTTCTGATTGCTCTCAGTCCTAAGCATTTTTAGAGTACATTTGCTAAGTAGAACCTTTAGATTCTTCGGCAGCAAGTGCAGGCAATTGCCGAGAGCGCCTACCATTTGTCAGAACTGTCTCGGATCGGACCAGTCAATTTATAAATATTATGCCATTATTTCAGTGCCAGAATAGGTCGGCTGCACTGGCCAGTTCATAAACTGTTACGCCTGTCCCGTTTTTACTCGTAAAATACTGAAAAGAGGCTCCCTAGAATGCTAAAAAGGGGCTAAAAATTGCCAAAAATCAAAGAGTTACCTAAATTTCATAATACTTTCATACAAGCGTTAATTGAAGCTTTATTTTTCGTCCTTCTCAATAATTGCTAAAATAGCTAAGGGCTGGTTATTTGTTAAAAACGTTCTAATAAACATCAATAAATTCGCAAAAATTGAAATTTTCTATCAAATTGTTCACTTTTTCTTGCTTGATATTTGCTGTAAACCCGTAATTTGCTCAAAAGTTGCAGAGAAAGGCGAAATTTGCTCGCGAAAGGTTGCTAGAACTGACAAAAGTTGCTCCAAACTCCAAACGTTGCTCAAAATTTGCCAAGCACAATCGGGACAGCGCAATAAACTGTTTGTGTGTACCATTTTGATGAACTTGTAGAGACATGAATTAGCTTCATAAAGGCGCATTTCATTTACGAAGCGACATGGTAAGCGCCTTAATTCCTCGCCCCATGCAGGCGGTCCAGAATCCGGAACTCTCAGAAATTTTTAGGCTCTGTATTCTAGGAATGTCGGAATCCGAAATCCATGGACGTGGAATCTCGGAATGCAATCACTGGAATCGAGAATTTACAGCGTGGAAGCCGGAACCTAAATCCTCTTGGATTATCTTACTGGGAGCGAAATTCCAAGAAGTGGGCTTTGGCTTTTGTACGCCCGGGAAAGAAACGGATATCCGAGTCGTTGCATGCCAATCCCCGGGATTTAGACTACGTTCTGGAAATCGCACTCTTATTTCTTTGGCTCTTTCTAACCCCCCGAAATTTATGAATCTATGATACCCTAAAGAAGGCCATTGTAAAGGGGTTAGTTTTAAAAAAACCGTGGTGCTCTGTTGGTGGGGACAAGGGTTAGCGGCCGAAACGTCAGCGTTTTGAATCTTTTTGCGGTGGCCAATTAATCCTATTAACACCTTTGATAAAACCAAATTTTCACGTTGTTCTCACTATAGTCATTAGATATATACGATATCTTAAACGCAAACTTGGAAAAATGCAAAATCTAATAATACGGTAACAAGTATGGTTAAACTTAAAAACAAGTAACAAGTATTTGCAAAGACCACCGTAACGAGATATAAGCACCGGATCCTGTAGTAAAGGATCTAATCAGCTATAAAATAATAAAACGATTTGATAAAAAAGCAAGGCTGATAAACGGTACGGAAACGACTATATTTGTAAAAAATCCAATATTTCGAAAGGCACAGCCTTTCTTCTTCAGGGTCTTACAAACGAGGTAAGTGTCCTCTGTCTCCTTATTTTTCGTTTACTAATAAAATAGAGTGAACGTTTCTTTTCTTTTTTTTTTTTACTTTGTTTGTAGTTTTTTAGTTAAAACTTGGACTAATCCGCAAATTTGTTTACAGTCAACTCCCTCGTAACGGACACTGCTCTGTAAGACGGACACCTCTATAAGACGGACACCTGGTGTTGGTCCCTGCCGTTTTTCAGTCATTTTACTGCAACAAAACTCTCTATGGACAACGGACAATTTGAAACTGTCAACGGACATTTGAGAAGTGCTTTTTTTAGTGAAAAATACTTCAAAACGGAAATGTAAGTGCTGAATATGAACAAACGAGTCCACTTTTCTAATATTATTGCTGTTTCAGTTTGTAGGTTTTGTTCTCTCTCCTCCGCAGAGGCTCCTATCAGTAAAGAACAGTAAAAGAGAAAATGGGAGCGCGGGGAACGATGGGAAGAGCGAAAGAGAGTTCCCATCGTTCCTTCCCAGAGTTCCCCGCGCGCTTTACCTTTTACTTCTACCCAGCCTCCGCGCGTTTTTTGCCAAGCGTGGAACGTGACTAAACAGACTTAAAACAGACCTGTATTCATTGCAAATAGGTCAATTTAGCTTTAAAATTATCTCAGAATTACTGATCTCACGTTACTTCGACTCTCTAAGCTAAGACGGACAGTTGGGGCCGGTCCCGACGGTGTCCGTCTAAGAGAGAGTTGACTGTATATTTAGAAATCGTAATTCAGGAAAACCGTTTGAAATGCGTTTGTTTACGGCTTTAACATAGTTGTGGTTTCACGACTAAAGAAAAACCGAAATGTTGTTTTAAATCAAATTTTTGGCTAAGCCGTTGAAAGCTAATTAATGCATCGGAGAGAACTTGAAAAACAGAAATTTCAGGGTCAAAAGTCACAAAAACGGTTAATATTTCAGTCTGGTCTCGAATCACGAACTTTTCTGAAAATCAAAGCTATTAGCTATTGTTCTTTTTTTCTTGTTTTTTTTTTTTATTTTTTATTTTTTTTGCTGAAATTTGGGTGGATTTGAGGCATTTGCTTCTTGGTGTTGGTAACCAGTGTAACCGTTGCATTGGGAAACGACTACAGGTTGAGCAGTTAATTTCATGTTTGTTTATGTTGAGAGTACCGTATTTATTCGATTAAACGCCGCGGCGTTTATTAAATTTTTCGTGATTCTAGTGCGGCGTTTATTGGAGGGCGGCGTTTATTTAAAATCCAATTTATTTCTTACAAACAATGGCAACTGAACGTTTGAACTTTTAAAAACAAACATGTTTCAGTGTTTGTCTGAAATGTCATTTACTTTATCTTTATCACTTTGTGTTTTAATACGATTGCGATGCATGTCAGAATAAAGTTCACTCAATTATATTCCTCAGAGCTTTGAATGCACTGATAAACATTGTTATAATCAAGGAAAATAATTTTTTTAGGCTTGTCGAAACTAGATTATTCACTGTACTCGCTTTTGAGAATATTATTCGAATAAACGCCACATCATGGATGCGGCGTCTATTCGAGGGCGGCGTTTATTAATATTTTTGCTGTCAAGTGCGGCGTTTATTCGAGGGCGGCGTTTATTCGAGGGAGGCGTTTAATCGAATAAATACGGTAATGAAGCTTTTTAAAGTGAAAATAAATTTCCTCTTTTCGTTATCAACGGCTTTAATTTTTGCCGAGATCTTGCATCGCGTCGATCCGTCTACCAGTGTGTACCTAATCGGATTATTGAAAAAAAAAAAAAACATTTGAAATTTGTTGTAAATATAATCAGTGGTATTTTAAATCGCATTAACGTCGCAAGCAAATACTTAGAGTCGTTGCTGTATTAAATCATCTGACCGATGAGTGACCCTTACGATAGGAAATTTCAGTAAAATAAATTAGGCATAAATGGAACAAATTGAAGGTTTAATTTCGCAGTTAGTAGCTTTCTTAACCGTGTCGTTTGTCACTGCCTTCAAGGCCTAACTCTACTCAAGAAAATTAAACACGACTGATCAAGATGAGCTCAAAAAATAAATTTATCGCACATTTAAAACATTAGCCTGCGGGTGAGAATGCTTTCTTGCAGACTATTATTAAAACATTTATAGCGGAAGGAGGAGTGCAGTGCCATGAATTAATGTCCCGCGTGCCACAATTTCGGAGTGCCGTACCCAAACTGTTCGTCATGTGAAACCGCGCTAAAGTCTTGAATGATTTTTATATTAGCTAAGATGTTAGGTTTACCAAAGAACCTTTGGTTATTTGACTGTGTTTTATTTAACTTTCAAGAGCGCCAAACATCAAAATTCAAGAAAAATCCCGAATTTATTAAATTTTGTAAAATATCGAAAAAAACGAATGGTACCACGCAAAAGTAATAATTGGTCACATGCACTATATGACTTAAAAGTTAGAACTACATGACATGTCTCCACAATTGACTCTAGTGAATGTGGAAAAAGAACTGAGAAAAGAGAAGAGAGAACAGACTCAGACCGAAACCGACGGTTCATTTTAATATCTCAAATCCGAATGTGGCAAATATGAAACAAAAATTTGAAAAGTAGGCAACGATTTATAACCGTAAAATTTTAGATGAGAGTTACGGAGCAGTTTTTCACTGTGTTAGTTGTTGTTTGCCTTTCAGGGTCTTATAATAAGTGTTTTGAAACAATGATTCATTGCAATTGAGCTTTGCTTGGTTGATTTTGGCGTTGTGGCGATCGATTATCTTATCAGGGTGCTGAAAAACTGATTAGTCTCGAAAATGTTTTTTTTTTTCATGTTATCGGGTCTGTTGTTTCAGGTCACACCGGTCAATTTATAGCAGCTTTTAATTGCTACACGTTCCTACACGTACGTTTCGATTTACGACATTTATTTTGCATTCATGGAATCTCGCCAGCAATTAAACAAATAAAACAAGACCAGGAAACAAATTATCGCGTGACTGGAACTGAGAAAGCTGATTCGCTCAGCTTTGTTTCTTGACTTTCTCAGTGGCTTCAAACCTGAGCCGTTTATCACTTAGAAAGCTTAGAGTTGGGTCGATATAACTGATAAAATACAATAATGCAAGTGCACTTTATTTAAATATTTACAATTTTTGTCTAACAAAATATGTGAAAGGTAACTTTAGTATCGCAAAATTTGCGAAGTTTTAGGAAATCCAAGTTTTTAGGAAACCCAAGGAAACGCGAGAAAATCTGCGGTTAAAAAATTACTTGTTTTTGCTTTGCTGACGTCGTAAAAAATTAGCGGCTCCAACTTTCGTGTGAGCTATCTTTTGTAATGATATTAAACAGAACAATAACAAAACAAAACTAAAAATAGGTCGATATGTTCGTTTGCGACAAAGCTGGCGACGATATACCACACAGGTCAGTATTTGCGTCTCCCTCGTGTTACACGCCTCTTATGACCCTCTTATGTCTCTTATATCATATTTTCGCCGACTCACGAAAGATCCTCTGGTAGATCTCTGGTACCCAGGGTAGCACTGATTTGCGATATGTTGCATGCTTCTCAATTTATAAACTTAATCAGTTAGACATCGTTTTGTTGCGACTTATTTTTGTTTGAAGCTTAACACAGTTGAAGCTTCCATACTGACATTAACGGCACTACCTCCAGTGTGTTTCACTGCGTTTCGTTAAACTGGCATTCGGAACATACTATAACTATTAATATTATATATTCAATGCGTATATTACTTAAAGTGGATGCAAAGTACACTGAGTCACGAATGTTTTCGAAAACGCTTGGAATGGCGTTCTGTTTTTCCATATCATTTTAGTGTCTGTAAGCCGGAAACTTCGTGAATTTCAAAGCTAACACAGTTTTCAGAACTTTTGTCTTCGTTTAGCTGAATAATTCAGCGGCAGAAAATTTTAGGGAAAAGAATCCCCTGCACTTTTACTGAGCTGCGCTTTCACATTTCGTGAAATCCTAGCTGATCCTATTTCGTACCCAAAACGACATCTGTTATCCCTCCAGAAACAAAAAGCGTTAAATTTTACGATGTGGAAAAACATATCCCGTTTGTTCGCGTCATGGAACAAAAAAAAAACTGATAGGGCCAAGTTCAACTGAATCAAGCCAAAGTTTTGAAAAACAACTAATAGCGTCTTTTCCGGGCACTTCAACGGATCCCAAATCAACAGCAAATTTGACCCTGACGATGAAAGGGTTAAGAAGCCTCATAATGCAAACAGTGTAATGATATGAACCGTTAACGACGTGTAAATTAATACCCTGATTTCCTGATTACCGTTTACAGTTCTTTTCATTTTCACTGAATAAGAACAAAGTGACGCTTTAGCAAGGTGAGGCGTAATCCGAATATTATATACGAAATACCTTTTGGTTTTAATGAATCCAGAAAATGTTTACAAGACGTTATCCGGCTAGAAGTAGTATTACTTTCATTAAAATGCACTCCCTAAGCGTTCGAGATAACTGCCTTAATTTGTAAATACTGTGAATCACAGCGTTCATAATAGGTTATAAACGATCAGTCTGAAATGTTAAGTATTCCAGCGGCGGTTATTTTAAACGTCTCTTATTTCCTCCCTGCGGAGTGTTTTGGATTCTGAAGCTACACCTACAGTTGGAACGACGCGACGCCAAGCTTTCAACCAATCACATGCAGTTTCGCCAACGAACTTCCACAACCTGAAACAACCCATTGTACTTTGCCGTTATAAAAAAGACAAGTTTGCATGTTTGACGACACTCCTGAAGTCTACTCCTGAAGAAGCTGACTAGCCCAGAGATCTGAAGCCCGAACTGATCCAAACCAACCGATCCAGCACAATGGCAAAATTTCACGCTGCCGTGTTGCTCCTTGTGGCCCTCGGTGTTGTTTTTCAAGTCGAAAGTGTAGATATCTACCGTCGCTTACGTTTGTGGGATGGCGCTGGTGAGTTGTAATAGTACATGTAAAACATTTTATCAATGCAGTTTTTACAGTTTCCCATTAGAGTACGTAAATAATCTTTTACGTCTTTGCTTAAAAAATCCAAACTTTCAAATAATAACAACAAACTTCTAGCTTAGTCACCGATAAGTGACAGACGACCTTTACATGCAAACAAGTGACAGATTTTAACCGTTACATCAGTAATCGCGGGGTTTGCTTTTTTACTTTAAATACCGGATGGCTAAATTGCTGATATAAAACGAAAATTTTCACATGTCTAGCTCGATTCTGTCTGTCATAATGAGAATATACGCAGTACTAAAATAAGATCAGTGTCCCAATTTATACCCTGAAGTCTTGTTTTTATATACTGAGCTGTACGAGTTGGTGTATATTATATGAATACAGCGGTTTTCAGTTGAGCATCGAAAGTAATTTCACAATTGCTTTGGTTTTGCATTGCTACGCTTTGTGATTGGCTATAAAATCTCGCGCTACTTTCTCAACCAATTAGAAATAAAACCAAACCCAATCGCAACACAAGCGTTTACCTGCGCTTGGGGCTGGCTACATGCATGTATTTGATTTGAGTTCTGATTGGTTCATTGGATTGTCTGTGTCTGTTGTGATTGGTCGGAGTAATTACTTTGGCCTTTACGAAACTCAACTGAAAACCGCTATAAAGTACCTTCCAATCTCGCGTTTTCTTCTTTTATCGCAAGTTTAGCCAGGGAAACCCATCGAATTGTTTCGGCAAATAGCTGTTGAGGATGCTCATACCGCCCTCAGATTTTCAGATTAAAATTAGATGAAAAGTTCAGAATCTCAAACCGGAAATGAAAGCTGACGTTTTTAGACCCAATAAAAGCTATACCGCTGACGTTTTCTTGAGGATGACAGATGTTATTTTTGGTTTTCATAAAGTTCAGCTAAAAATTTCAGGATTCAAACAGCTTCCTTAAAGGAGCTACGTTTTTCGGAGAAAAGGATTTTGTTCCTAATATTTGGAAGTTGATACAAATATCCCTTTCCTTACACTTTCACTCCCAGAGTCAGTTATTGAGACATGAAATGTAGTTGTAATTTTTCAGTCTCTCGACGAAATGCCATGGTGTGACCATTCAAATGAAACTTGGCATTACTTTTGTTTTTCAATATTTCAAAATGAAATTTGGGATATTTTTAATTTTAATTTTTGGCACTCTTGGGAGTTTATGCCTTTGGTAAAGTTGGCTCTTTGGGTGCCCCCTGTCAGCTGAGGAGCTGGGGTGGGGGGATGGGGGGTGTCCTGGGGTGCCCATGAACCCCCTATTTGTGAAATAATTTTAGTATAACACAGCGTGGTTGTCGACATGACAATCTAGTAAGTACCTTTGGTGTGACACAGTGTGCCCCCCCCCGGAAAAATCCTAGCTACGCCCCTGCTGTTAGCCACTTGAAAGCTTACGCCTTGTTGTCTAACAGTCAATTTGGTTGACGTGACAATCCTTTTTTTTAGATAATCGGCCATCACTTCGGTCACTGGATCCCATTGAAAGTAAGTAGGATGACCTATGACACTATTTTAAAATTTTCTTTTTTACTGTCAAATATTGTATTCACTTTTTTATAAGATCTTGAATTTTTTTTTAGCTGAGGCAAAACGTTATAGACAAAAAGTTGTAACACTAGACTGAAAAACAATGTACCTAAAACAGCTGCAGAAAAAAAATGGGGGCACTGGACAACCATATCAATTTTTCCGCATATTACTACAACAACCTAAACACGTCTCTACGCGAAGCCCCAACTCTGGCTCATTTTAAAGGGATGGTTTCACGGTTCGGTGCATGTGCACAGATTATAATGCTTTATTCGCTTTCTTACCAATTTTATCAGTTAAAAATCCACTCACATTTACTTCAATAATCATACACTATAATTAGTCCAAACAAAGCGAAGAATGACCAAAATTTACAGAAAATTTCAACGAATAACACCGACAAAGTCAACAATGAATAAAACCTTTGACCCGAAGGATTTATTTTACGCTCGATCTGGTGGCTTTCATGGCGAACATGGGTATGCATAATCATCCATTCAATCAGTTGACTTACCACGACATTTTCATGGGCAAATTTCCCTCCGGAGTTATCTACTCACTTCCGATTGGTCTAAACAATGAAATTAAATGGGTTACGTCATAGCTTGCACATGCGCCGAACCGTGAAACCCTCCCTTTAAGAAAGGAATTTTTTTAAGAATAAATGAATTTATACGTAATTTTATTTAATTTTAGATGTTAATTAGTTTTTCATTGTATTTAAAAATGTTTTAGGACCGTTCTGTAAATCCTCTTACGTTGGTGTTGGTTTCCTTATAAACAGTTATTATAATTATTTATTACTTATTAAAACCGGAGCCGAATTAATAACAAATTTTAACATTGTAATTGTATTTTTGTTTGGTCCATTGTAAAAACAAGAATACAGGATATGCTTTCCAGAACCAAATTTTACCCTGAAAATGTTCTTAGTGCGGTACGTCTTAAAAGCTTCAGACTAATCTCGAGCTCAGCCAATCTCAAGTTTCTCAGATAAGCAAACAAAAAAAAAAACCGGCCATGATTTTCACTGAAGTCAAGTGCAGGTGACATCTACTTTTGACAACATGAATTAGCTCTGTTTACATCAGACCAGCAAATTTTAGCCCCAAGCCTCGCTTTCGAAGTGTAAACCTGTGACCATCTCATCAATGTATTCTCAAAGAAGCAAAGTTGAAAAGAAATACCTGCTCAAAAACAACATGAAAGTATCAAAGGTTTGCAAGGCATTTCGTACAAATGAGGCTTGGTGGTGAATTTTGAGCTAGTGATATCATCATGCATAAGGTCTGTTGATCCAGTTTTGATCAAAAGGCAAAATCTCCGTGACATTGCCCCTTTTAATTGCATTTATATATTTTACATATCTTCTTTCTTGTTTTGTCTTGTTATCTTATGTTCTTTTGTTTTTCTACTATTTGAAATGTTACGTCAGTTTGATTTTATATTTTTGAAATGTAACGTCGTTCCATTGTAATCTTATATTTTTTGTTTCTTGGCGATTTGAATTGTAACGTTTTTCTTTTATTACCGGCCTGAAGAAGTGAGGTCGTGCCTGACGAAATATTGGACATTGAGTAGTACACACTGAGGGACATGTAGCAGGGAGTGTAGCGGGGACACCTAGCAGGGAAAAAATGATAGCGCTTGCACATCACATGAAAATGTCGCGGGGACATATCTCAGGGACATGTTGCAGTGACACTTCCCCTCGTGTGAACTGATGCTATCATAATTATGCAACACAAATCTTGGGGACATTTTGTCCCCGCGACATGTCTCACGGAGTTCAACTTGCTGAACTTCATGGGACACGTCGCGGGGGACAAAATGTCCCCAAAATTGGTGTTGCACAATTATGATAGCATCAGTTCACACGAGGGGACGTGTCGCTGCAACATGTCCCTGAGACAAGTCCCCCGCGACATTTTCATGTGGTGTGCAAACGCTATCATTTTTTCCCTGCTACGTGTCCCCGC
Organism: Cladopsammia gracilis; assembly: GCA_022457155.1. Classification (NCBI taxonomy): domain Eukaryota; kingdom Metazoa; phylum Cnidaria; class Anthozoa; order Scleractinia; family Dendrophylliidae; genus Cladopsammia; species Cladopsammia gracilis. Next base: position 1,265,329 of record JAJGOT010000010.1, read on the forward strand.
TACAGTCCCTGCTACATGTCCCTCAGTGTGTACTACACAAATTTTTGTCGCTGCTAAATGTCGCTGCGACATGTCCCTGCTACATGACCCCTCGTGTCTGACCACCTTTAAATTGCTCTGAATTTACCATTATAGTTAACTTAGAACACTGTTTCCCAGGACATTTCAGAAAAGAAGAAATAAAAAAGCCATGTTATTTGGACTGGATTCGAACCCGGAACTACCGCTACTAGGAACGTCTTCTTACCACTAGACCACCGAACAACAAGGCGATGGGAAATTATATCTGCAAGATATTTATTTGAGTCTTGCATAGAATATCATTGATCTACAGTGATTAGGCCTAAGCGCTGATTTCAAATGGTTAGCTTTTTGTTGAGGTTTGGTGATCAAGCTGGATCAAGCTTGATCAAGCTTGTCGTAGGGTTCGAGTCCTGTCCGAACACTAAGGATTTTTCTTTTTCAACAAAAATGCTGACTTCCCAGAATTCCTTTCAGACTGTCAGCGTTCTAAATTAACTATAATCGTAAATTCAGAGCAATTTGAGAATTAACGATTATGATAAATTCAGAGAGGAGAACAGGTTGAGGTTTGACCAAGCCGGGAACACCTAGGGACTAGGCTGTTAACTGCTATGTTTATGACCCACAGGGCTGATACAGAAAGATACGGTTTGTGAGGATGCTGATACCGATTATTGCCAGGCCTTCATGCAATATTGCCAATTTGGTGCTCACTCATCCTATTGGGCACAGGCATCAAACTTTGTGTCATTCACACAGAAGAACTGCCAAAAGACATGCGGTTTGTGCTAAAGATATAAAGGTGAGTTACATAAGATAATTTTAGAGGAAACAATCTTTTTGAAACAAATCCAGTTTTTCTATAGCCAGTTACGGCGCTAGTCTTGAATTATAAAAGCTGTTGAGATTTCGTTTTTGTTTCAAAATATTTCTTCTTCTTCTAATTCTTCTTCTTCTTTTTCTTCTTCTTTTTCTTTTTCTTCTTCTTCTTCTTCTTCTTCTTCTTCTTCTTCTTCTTCTTCTTCTTCTTCTTCTGTTTCTTCTATTTCTTCTTCTTCTTCTTCTTCTTCTTCTTCTTCTTCTTCTTCTTCTTCTTCTTCTTTTCTCTTTAAACTGTTTTTGACATCTTTAGTGGGAGGTTACTAGTTACAATTACAGTACACAATTATTAGAGCAGTTTTCAATTGAGTGTCGTAAAACCAAAACCAAAGTAATTACTCCGGACCAATCACAGCAGTCGTAAACCATCCAATGAACCAACCAGAGCTCGATGTCGGCGGCGCCAAGCGCGGGAAAACGCGTGCGAGTAAGTCACGATTGGTTTTGGTTTTACTTCTGATTGGTCGAGAAAGTGGCGCGAGATTTTATAGCCAATCACAAGGCGTAGCAATGCAAAACCAAAGCAATTGTGTAATTACTTTCGATACTCAATTGAAAACTGCTCTATTGCAACATACAAGCAAAAGGAAAACAAAAATAATGATGATGATAATGGTAACACCAATAATAGAAGTTGTATAAAAAGCCAAATGTAACGATATAATTAAGAACGACATAATTAATTTTTTGTTGCATCTTTAGGTGAAGACAAGAGCTGAAGTACAAGAAGATTAGAGCATCTTGCATGTGAAGTAGTTTCAATGAGCGACACATTATCTACTGTAACTATGACTATAAATTCTTCCAGCATGAATAGAAAGAATATAAAGTGCGATAATTTTTTTTTTCAATGTTTCAGTTTTATGAAATTTCTGTAAAGGAAAGTCTGAGTAAATTATGTATGCAAGTCATTTAAATAGTTTTAAAGTTTCAGTTCCATAAAAATTCACTTGCACTTATAAATTTATGTAACCCATTATAAGAAGGAAAAAAAAATAAAGTTTGTGTCTATTAAACGTCTGTTAAAGAAAATGTGTAGCTTTTATGGGGACTTAATATCCCATATGTTGGTAATGAATAGCCTCTATGCTGGGACTGACTACCCTTTCAGTACCAGGATAGAGGTTATTCAGTACCAACATAGAGGCTATATATTGCGCAAAAGTAGACGAAAGTTGCATGAACGATTTTGACGAGAGCGTATGAAAGTTGACGAAAGCGTATAAGTTTCGATGAGAGCACACGGAATTTTTTTTTACGGAAGCAGGTAAAAGTTGAAAAGAGTACACAAGCCTTTTTGGTGAAAGCAGATGGAAGTTCATGAGAGCTCAATGAAGTTATTAGCGAAAGGAAATAAAAGGAAGCAAAAGAAAACGAACTTGTTGTTGTAGCTTTTTTCTTTGCAAAAGTGCATTAGAGTTGATGAAAAGTGTGTTATTGGCGAAAACAGATGAAAATTATTCAAAACACACGGACGATATTGGCAAAAGCAATGAAAGTTAATCAGAATACATGAAAGCTATTCGCTAAAGGGCAGGAGAGATGATAAGAGCGCATAAGAGTTGACCAGACTATAGGAAGTTATAGACAAACGTGCATGAAAGAGAAAAAAGACATCCGCTAAAACAAATGAAGTTGACGATACCAAAGAATATGTACTTATTGACTAAGTGGGAGGGCCGGATGGGAAAATATTTGGCTCGAGGTCATAGCGTACGGACCGAGCGCAGCGAGGTCCGTGCGCCATGACCGAGAGCCAAATATTTTCCCATCCGGCCCGACCTAACTTAGTCAATAAGCATTTTATCATATGACCAATTTGGAGACAAAATTACTTGAAATTTGAACGTGCGAGACCGTCCACTTTTGTAGTAGGGCCGTACGCCTTTTTCCGGCCCCGCTCGCGCAAATGCGTACGGCCCTCATACGGGACTTTCATCAATGGTTTTGCAAAGAAAAAGTTCGCAGGGCCGTACGGGTCATATGATAAATAATGTTATTGGCAATAGCGCATGAGATTTGACGAGCGCGCGCTGAAGAATCTTTTCGTTTTTGCATATAACTGTAAGCTTATTTGATTTGCGGCCGGGAGTTCCGTGTTGAAAAAAATTGTGCCAGAGGTTTTGAGTACGGCGCGAGGGTAATACTTCACTTATGTCCAGGATTGCAGATAATTAGATGCATGATAAATTTTGATATCCAACACGAAGTGTCCCGTTAAGTCTAAGTGTTTACCATCTTTTTTGAAATGTAAGGTAAGCATTAGTGTTATTGTTTTTTTTTTAGGTTAGGTTAAACGTACGTGTTTATCTTTACTTAAAGAGCAGAATGTACGGGACACTTCGTGACGTTTTTTGTCTGTATTTTTGAAAACAAGTGATGTTGAAGTTGAGTAGAAGCGCAAGAGGACACTTTGTGACGCTTATTAAATTTGCCATGCATCTAATTATCTGCAATCCTGGACATAACTGTATTACTTAGGTGCAAGTTGAACATTTCAGCGAATATAAAGCGGTTTTCAGTTGAGCATAGAAAGTAATTTCGAGATTGCTTTGGTTTTGCATTTCTACGCTTTGTGATTGGCTAAAAAATCTTCCGCCATTTTCTCAACCTTCATCATCATCATCATCATCATCAACGCCTGTAACCTCGTCTGGGACATAGGCCGCCAATTAGAGCCCTCAAGCCATCACGGGAGAATTCTTCAGAGGAAGGTGTTGATGAATGTCTGGATTTTCTTCATGGTGGTGATGGTGGTTCTCCAGGTCTCGGCTCCATAGAGTAAGACAGGCTTCACGATGGTGTTGAAGATTCTGATCTTAGTGGTCGTGCCGAGATCTGTGAATCTCCAGACGTTCTTTAGCTGGCGGAAAGCAGCCCTCGCCTTGCCAATCGGGACTCTAACGTCAGCGTCTGTCCCACCCTTTCTCATCAACGATGCTGCTAAGGTATGTGAAGCTCCTACCTCCTCCAGTGCTTCGCCTTCCAGTGTGATGGTGGTATCCCTGACTGCGTTGACCTTCAGGATTTTGCTCTTCCCCTGTGGATGGTCTTTTTCTCCATTCTGTTGTTGGGTATGCGAGAGAAAGGCCAGGTCATCCAACTGTGTCCAGAGTGTCCACTGGATGCCGTTTCGCCTCTGGGCTATGGATGTCTTCATTACCAGTCTATTGTCAGAAGGAACATGAAGGTTCCTCAACTAATCATAAGTAAAGCCAAAACCAATCGTTACTTACTTAAAAGCGTTTCCTCGCGCTTGGCGACAGCTACTTGTATTTTTCAAGTTCTGATTGGTTCATTAAATTGTCTGCGTCTGCTGTGATTGGCCAGAGCAATTACTTTTGCTTTGGTTTTAACGACACTCGTATAATAACTGCTCTAGTACGTCTGATAAATGACTTCATTGTCAACTTCATCAAACTACCGTTTATGACGCAGCAAACCTTCACACATTTTAAAACAACATTTACCGTGCTGCAGTGTTTTCCGCTTGTATTAAAATATCCATTTGAAGTCCGCAGATCGGTTTTAACAGCCCAATTTCGATATATTAAAATTCAACTTGAAACAAAAGACATCACTGCGAGGCTTCGGGCAATAAACCATATAAATCCCCACAGAACTATCATTCCTCTAAGCCTCGTAGTGATGTCTTTTGTTTCAAGTTGAATTTTAATGTATCGAAATTGGGCTATTTTCCAGAGATTGTGCCATGAAAATCACAGGACTGCAAATGCCAAAATTAGTAAATCGCTTTTACAATGTCCTTTTACGGCAGTCGAGTATTCTTTAGTCGCTTTAGGTATATTTCTTTACATTTGGAAGGGATAAAAGGCCGCCTTGGTCACAGCTACAACTCGTTCAACGCTTTCGAATATTCACGAGTTAAAATGGACCAGAGCTCCCTTTGAAGGGATAAATTGTGGTTCAAACAAACACCACTAACGAGTCAGTAAATATTCTGAAATTCATAAACTCGTGATACTATATGTATTACGCTTGAAGCCTTCTTCTTATTTAAATTATCGATATTAAATTCTGGTATTGCCATAAAGAGTTTATTTTACTGCTTAGTTTATTTTATATTTACAACAAAAAAGATGTGATAAGTGTATGAATGAAATCATATTATGTAAACCGCGGATATAAAATTAAATGAAGACGTGATCACCGCAGTTATGAACGTCATCGCAGACATTGCACCTCAATAGAGCGGTTTTGAATTCCAAAGTAATACTCTGGCCAATCACAATCCAATCCAATGAACCAATCAGAATTCGAAGCAAATGCATGTAGCGTTTAGCCAAGCGCGGGAAAATGCTTGCAAGTACGTCACGATTGTTTTGGTTTTACTTCTGATTGGTTAAGAATATGGCGCGAGATTTTTTAGCCAATCACAAAGCGTAACAATACAGAACCACAGCAATCACGAAATTACTTTCGATACTCAATTGAAAACCGCTTTACTGCTCAAACGGGTGCGAACATTGTTCACTTCTTTATTTAATCTCATTCCACAGTTCACTGAAATGTTCTGACTTCATTCATCTTTTAAGAGGGCTAATATGTCACGAGGATTTAGCTGAATTTTGGTGAAAATTGTGCTAAAACGACTGTTAAGTACCTTTAATCATTTAACTCCCGCAAAAAGAAGACACATGATTGTCAAAGAGATAACGAACCACAACCAGTCGATATCGATTTTTCTAAGACACGAAGAAAGAAGTTGAAAGATTTAGCCTAAATTTTTCAAGTTGCCTTCCATTTCCATCCTGGTCATCCGCTACTTAAAACACACATTAATAGTTTCAGTTCATTAATATAGCTATCGTTACTAAAACAGTGCCATTATCTTTAGATTTCCTTTGGTTACAAATATGTCTTCTGACTTTTCAAAGTGATGGCAAAATCTGGTAGCATAGCCCCTTTAATACGATCGCATACACCTAATTGCAATAACGTTGTGATAGAAAAATGAAAAATGAAAAAAGCAAATTGGAATTAATTAGCTTAATCATCGCAGCTTGCAGCAATGATAATATAAGGAACTCCAAGTTTATAGCTGTGTACATAAATCGAACAAGTAAGATAAAGTGATTTACCTTTATTTTGAGGCGTTTTGTGGCCGTTCCTTTGGGCGTTTCTTTGTATGCATTATTGATTCCCATTGGCCTTTTTTCATTATTCTATGAGAATGTTATTGCAATTAGGTATATACATAACTTACTGGAAAGCTTGAAAGTAAAAAAAAGATACTATTATGAATTTTTTAGCAAACGAACTTTAGTTAATGAGTCGTTATCCCGAGTAAAAGAAATGCTCCATTTTCTTTAAATAATGATATGATCTTATTTGTTTTACGTACATGTATCAAAGTAAGTAATAACATATCGCCGCAGTTTTTTCTAGCAAGCCAACTTGAAATCTTTTAAGACCTAACCAACAGTTCTAGAAAACAAAGCAGCCTAAGAGACGGTTCCAAAGGTCCGTTTAAGCGCCATGATTCTAATTTTTAGACTTTACGCAGCCACGACGCAATCCCACGGAAAGCGTCAGTTAAAAACCGTCCCTTTAAACAAGTTCGTGATTATTCCATTTCGGCCCCCTTTTCTAATGTAGCCAAATCATCAAGTTGGGACGGCGTTCCTCTTTAGATGAAGAAAGAAAATTTCTTTGTCGCGTGCCCATGTTCCTCGTAACTGACCCCAAATTAAGGCTGCGTTTGCATTTTTTTGTCCTCGTCATTGCGACTGCGTAAAGTCTATGATTGACGACGGTTGGGCCTTGAACTTCAAAGTTCGCATATCGAGAAAATCTCACAAAAGAAAAAAAGAGCAAATTCATTGAAATCAATCGTTTTTAAATCTGACACCTTCACCTTAAAATACACCATGATTTGAATTGTTTTAAGAAAAATCGTCTAAGTTGAACTAGTTATAGCATCACGTGTCAGTACTGAAATTGTTTAAGTTAAGGTTCGTTGCTAAGAGAAGCAAAGCCGTTCGATTTCTATTCCGAACTCTTCGCCAGTATCTCCGATGTCATATGCTGCTATGTCGAGTATCGGCAAGCGATAGGGTTTGGGCGTGTCCACTTCCAACACTGTATGGTGCCATTTACCATCTTTTACCTGTAAATAAGGAGACCAGTTAGTAAACTGTATTCGGCAAGGGAGGGGAAGCAATTTTCCATACATTCCATACAACTTGCAAAGCAATCATCGTGCACTTTACGGGCCGACACTACAGGTATCCGCAATACACGAGTCCACACTACACGTGTCCACACCGCATGTCCACACTGCACATGTCCACACTAAACGCATCCACACTACACGTGATTGATGATTACATTTACATTACATTACATTACATTACATTACGTGCTCAAACTACAGAGGCCAACACTACACGCGACAACACTACACGTGTCTATACTACAATTGTGAAGACTACACGTGTCCACACTAAATAAGTCCACACTACGCGTGTATATACTGCACGTGTCCACGCTACATGTATCCAAACTACACTTGTACAAACATGTACAATAAATGTGGATACATGTATTGTGGACACATGTATCCACAGTAGTGTCCACACTTCATGTTTCCGCACTACGCATGTCCAAACTACATGTGTACACACTATACGTGTCCACACTACATGTGTTCAGACTAAATGCATCTACACAACACGTGTTCACACTACATGCGTACACACTACTTGTTGTTTCCAAGATACACTTGCCCACACAACACCTGTTCATACTACTTGCGTCCATACTACACGTGTCCATACTTCATGCGTCCATACTAGGTGTGTCACACTACACGTGTCCACACTACATTCCACACTACACGTTTCCTCGCTACATGCGTCCACACTACACGTGTCCACGCTACACGTGACCTTACAACACGTTTCTACACTACAGTTATCCACACTACACTTGTCCACACTAAATGTGTTTCACTACACTTGTGTGCACTTCACGTGTGCACACTACTTGTATTCACACTACACCTGTGCACACTATATGTGTCCACACTTCACGTGTGTACGCTACGTGCATCCTTCCATATTACACCTGTCCACACTACACGTGTACACCCTACACTTGTCCACATTACATGCGTCCACGCTACATGTGTCCATACTACATGTATCCACGCTAACGTGTCCGCACTACATGTCTCCACACTACATGTGTCTACGCTGCAATTGTCCATACTACAAGCGAGATGAGATGTGTGTTGAAAGTCGTTTATTTATGCGTATGCGCGTCAATGAGATTTTCCTTGTTTGTAATTATAATATTGACTCAGGGTTTTATCGTAACATTGTATAAAAGAAACTTCTCACCGAACATCCATCTAAGATGAGTTTGGGTTTAAATTTGTTGGACGATCCAGCATGCATCTCAACTCCATTATCAGCTTTGATTTTAATGGACTTGGAAAACTCGTTATTTTTGTCGCTCCAGGCCACCGAATCTTTACAGTTATACTTGACCCTCTGGCTGGCACGGTCACTCAGTAAGCGAAGAAATTCCAGTTGGCTGGGTTCGTTTACGTATTCGATCTACAAATAAATGATATGAAGCATATACATTATTATTCAAGCGTTTCTTAAAATCGTTTCTTAAAACCGTACTTACATTCTTCAACATGCGTAGATCTTCTCCGAGCCATTTGTACCCATCAGGACCTGTGAACCATTTCTTGTTTTCCGTTGAGTAAGTCTAGATAAAAAAATAATGGTATTGTTTACTGATAAGAAAGTACATATCGGAATACGGTGGTCATGAAAAATATTCCAGAGGTGCTGGAGAAAAAAATTGGCGATCAAGGCGATAAAGTTGAAAACATTGGTTTCAAGCCATTTCCATCCTGGTCTTCTGTAGCCAGACACACTACTTACTCCACTTACTACTTACTGCCTAGGAGCACTGAAGCATTCTTTATGGGATTCCACTTATATAAATATATGTCTTTTTGGCGATAAAAATGGTGACATAGCCCCTTAAAAAGAGAGTGATCATTACAAAATTAACCCACTCCCAAGAGTGGCAAATAATGAAAATTCAAGAAAAATCCAAAATTTCATTTTGTAAAATATCTAATAACAAATGGTGCTATGTAAAAGTACTGCCGAAGAGGTTTCATCTGAATGGTCACACCATAGGATTTCGTATACTGACTCAAAAGTTAGAACTACACTACCTGTCTCTATAATTAACTTTGGGAGTGACAGGGATAACCACTAACCTGACTGTTGTTTGTTGGGTACAGGCAAGTGGAGTTAGTGCGGTGCTCACAGCGAACTCTTACAGCGTCGTTTGGTAATCCGCCGTTCGGATCAATCCAGAAAAAACCTGGAAGTAGAAAAAAGTAAAAAAAAAGAACAAAATTACGGAAGGACGCCATGGATTAATGAAATATATTTTGCATGATGTAAGTTAAAGCTATAATAGACAGATTCGGCTAACGCATTTTTGTACCCAATTCAAACCTTCTGGGAATAAGATTATTTGTTCACAATATATATATTCCATATAATTTCCATGTCAATGCTTCATTGATATGGAAGTATGACAAGCAAAGAGTTTTAATCCCAAAAGATTTGAATTGGGTACAACAATGCGTTAGCCAAATTTGTCTATTGAAGTAGTTAAGGTTTATTTGACATTGCTGGTGAAGCGTCAAAAGGAGTTATTACAACAAGTGGTTCTTCTTGAAGTCACATGATGGAAGAAGATCACGAGGGCCGGGCGAAAACATATGTCGACACGCCTTAATGCTACTCGGGCATCAACCGTTGAGACCTACCATCTAATACGGAACGGATCTTGAACGTCGCAAAAGACTACAATCCTGGACAAATCTCTAACGAGGATGATGACAACGTTTATGATGATCAAGCTGTTTTTACGGCATATGCAGTTTGCTATTACTCAGATGAAATTGAGCATGAAAAGCACATGGAAAACGCCTCAGCGCGGATACAACATGAAATGTTTTAGTGCGTAAACTGAATTCACATGTTCAAGCATTGAAAAAGAGAAAAATCTGAGTCACTGATGAGAGTACCATGCCCTTTCGAACAGCAGTCAAACGCTCCAGATATTTAGCTAGGGGATATCTCCGGAGAGGTAGCTCATTTTACTAGGTTCATAAGGGAAATACAGATATACATAACGCCACATATAAACATACAAAAATGACCTTGATAAATTACGTCTGAGTTCCTGACAGGAATCGAAACTATGACCTTCAGTACACCGGTCGGATGCTTTAACAACTGAGCTACGAGAGACTCGTGGCGAGCTAAGCCATTTACTAGGTTCGCTGCACTAGGCAATAGGTTCGTATAGTTCGCCATTTCTCCTAGTGCCATGCTCGAGACATGCTGGACAAAGTTGACTTATAATATGACCGAGTTCAACATTTACGCCTTTCTCTTTATCACCCTTGAATTGATCAGTGATCACATGTAGATTACAGACTACAGTGAACTCTGCCTAAGCCAGACACCTTCGGGACCAGGTCTAGCTAACCACCTTAGAGAGGTGTCCACCTTATAGAGAGTTTAGTTACAGACAAACACGTGAAATTCAGCTGAACCAGGCAATAATTGATGTCCGCCTTAGAGAAGTGTCCACCTTATTGAAAGTTTATTTGCAGACAAACAAGTGAAATTTGGCCAGAACCTGACAATAATTGATGTCCGTCTTAGAGAGGTGTCCGATATAGGTGTGTCTGTCTTAAAAAAAGTTTACTGTACCATAATTTTAGAAATCATGTCAGATTTACAGATATATTTTCAAAACGACAGACAATGGCACAATTGTGGAATGTGGTTAGGCATGACAAAGTCAAGCATGACAAGGCCACAGACTTGCGCACCAAGGAGACAATGAAAGAGGGCATACTGCCGAAGTAGTCTCTTGCCTTTACATAAAAAAGAACAATAATAAAATAATAAGCGGAACTGAAAATAAGCTGCATCATACCGCTTGGTAGTTCAGGGTAAGACATGTACAAGTCTTTACAAGTTCTTGCAGGGAATTTATTCGTGCCGTTTGGCTTTTTAATCATTTCCAGTCTTTCCTTCACTAATGTGACAAAATTTTCTAACTGAAATAGAAAAAAAAAAAACAATCAGGAAAATAACAACAAATGAAAAATAACGTTAGTGGAATTAACGAGAATAGTGGAAACAAGCTTACCGGATCAACTTCCTTATCTTCTTTCTGAAAAGGTGGGGAATAAAAAAGAAAGTAATGGATGATTAAGCTAGTCCATATACTTAAGCTTGGTTCCCACTAGCGACGTAAGCGACGTAAGCGGAATCGTAAGCGGAATCGGAATCGTAAGAACCTTACGATCTAGTGGAAATCAAAACGACGGAAGCGGATAGTGAGCGACGGAGGCAGAAGCGGAATCGGAAGAAAAAGGAAACCTTCTGATCTTTCCGATTCCGATTCCGTCGAGCTTCATGTGTGCGACTCCGTTTTTTACACTAGAACGTAAGGATCCTTACGCTTCCGACTCCGACTCCGTTTCCGATTATGTCGCTAGTGGGAACCAGCCCTTATTGAATTACTCGCTTAATTCGCATCACTTTCATTTGTTCGGACTGGAAGATTCTCACATAGTCAGGGTGTCTGACGATCGCTTACCTAAAATCAAGATATTTACTCGTGGCTTAGCCGACGAGGAGTTATATAATCAACTTTGAGTTTTCTTTTGTTTTTGTTTTTCGTGCTACATTAGTACATGCAAATTTATTCACGGATGTTTTAGATTAACTGGTCTGATTGGTTGACACGCGAATTCGTTTTTTCAAGATGGCGGAAAAATCTCTCCTTGTGTTAAGGTTACCGTGCACCTTCGGGGGTGTCTCCATTATAACAGCTCTAGCGTCTTAAGATTACGCTTAATATACCTAAACCCAGATATCAAATTAAAGCTTATAGAGTTGGCTATCTAAATATTGAAACCATTTGGTAATAAAATGAATTGTCGAATTTTTTACGACGTGTAAATTCGAACGTCCGAATCAGATTTAAAACGCTATAACTCAAAGCGATTATTGTATTTTGCTAATTTGATTTGTTCTCGGGTTTCCGGACACGAAGTGCTAAAAACACGTGTCGGCGATTTCAATTGCAGTTAAAAGAATACAGAATATTTTCGAAAAAGGGAGAAAAAAAATTGGAGTGATCGCACGGAAATGGCTCTTGACGAAAAAGTTTTCGGAAATAGGAAATTCTCTTGTTGGGGACACTTTAAAGAGCTACAACTCAAAGAGAATTTGTTCGATTTTCCTTAAATTTGGACAGAAGCTAGGCTAACATATAATCAACAAAAACGTGTCGGCGAATTTCTTAATTCCGAAAACTTTTTCGTCAAGAGCCATTTCCGTGCGATCATTCCAATTTTTTTTCTCCCCTTTTCGAAAATATTCTGTAACTTTTCACTGCAATTGAATATGGGAAATCGCCGACACGTTGTTTTAGCGCTTCGTGTCCGGAAACCCGAGAACAAATCAAATTAGCAAAATATAATAATCGCTTTGAGTTATAGCGTTTTAAAGTTGATTCGGACGTTCGAATTAAGACGTCGTAAAAAATTCGACAATTCATTTTATTAGCAAATGGTTTCGATATTTAGATAGCCAGCTTTATAAGCTTTAATTTGATATCTGGGTTTAGGTATATTAAGTGTAATCTTAAGACGCTAGAGCTGTTATGCTGGAGACACCCCCGAAGGTACACTGTAACCTTAAAACAATCGGAAATCATTTTTGCAATGGGTACAGCATACATACTGTTCTGAGCACACTCACCTTCTGTTGCTTCCGATACAAGTTCACAGTTCCAGCTTTCTCAGCCGTTATGGGTGGATCACGTGGTGCTTCAGTGAGTTGTCCGAACGCACTGTACCCTAATCCACTCTAGACGAGAAATAAACGTACGGTATGTTAATAAATTATATCGTAGGTTGATTTGTTACGGATTCTTGGTTGACCTAAAATTTAATCTGTCACAACAAGCTTACCGCTAAATCTCCAAGGGTGACCTACAAAAGAAAAACAAAAGGTATACACGTACATTAATTAAGGTTGTTTTGTCAATAGTTCGCCCTGTTAGCCCCTCCCAAAAACGCATTCCCCTTTCGACAATGCGGGAATCACATTTTTTCAGTTGAAAGTTAAATTTTAAGAGAGTTAAATAGTCTTGCCGGTCTTGCTGGTCTTGCCGATTCTCGTTTATTTTTTACAAGGTAGTTTTAACGTTTGAGCCTATGAAGGAAATCTTTTAAATGCCAATAGTTCCTCTTTTTAGTCCCTGTCAAAACGCATTCCCCTTTCCACAATGCGGGAATCACGCTTTTTTAGTTAAAGGTTAAATTTTAAGGGAGTTGAAATAGTCTTGCCGGTCTTGCCGGTCTGCAATTATTTTGTACAAGGTAGTTTTAACGTCTTGGCCTATGAAGGGAGTCCTTAAAGTGCAAATTAATAGTTCGTTTATTTTGATTTACTCGAAACTGAATGTGCAGCTAGTGATATACGTGAGTACTACTAAATTCGAAAGTTTTGTTGTTAAGTGTCTGACTATATGTACATAATTTTTTATTCTGTGGTAAGTGGTAATCGCCGTCGCTTGGAAACCCGTGAAATATAAAACTTCGACACATTTCATAAACTTGATGAAGTATGAAAACAATCAAAGTGTCTTTTCTGCGAAATTTGGATTTCAAAACATACACCACACGGCAAAAAAAAAAAAAAAAAAAACTATTGCGAGTCTCCTCAACCTGAAGCAGCTGTTGCACTGTTCTTCCCAAGGCGCTGTTTGTTTTTTAGAATTTTTCGGAACAAAATTTGATTTATTTTCCATATCGAATTCAATCACTGCTTAGGAATATTGAAAAGGGTTAAGGAAGCTTTAGAGGTAAGTATTCGTAGACAGTATAGCGACTTGTAGCTGTACACTCACCGCTGGGCCGGGTGGTCCAGGAGGTCCGGGGTCTCCCTGTTAAAAGGAAAAACTGAGTGAATACAAAAAACTATAACACATATGGGTTAAATTTGTCACTGAAAGGAAAGACCTCTCCACAACAGTCACACCCGCCGGTTACCCACATAATTTTCTGGCCATGGCAGGGAGGGTGCCCCTATTGGACGGTTTTATTAGTGGAATTCTAGTGAACGGATCTGCTGTCGGGACATGGAAACATGGCTATCTAGTCACTGTGGAGAAGTGGTGGTTAATATTCCGTCCGACTGTACAGTACAATACTAACTTTATCGTTCTCTTCTCAAGAGAGCGTTTAACGTACAGTGAAAAACCAAAATACGATCAAAGTTTTAACTAAAGGAATAAACTGGAAAATGAAAGATATGCATACCCGCAAGCCTTCTTCTCCCTAGACAAAAAATAACAAAGAGAAATAAGAAAAGGAATTACAGAAGGAATTGCATGCATATTAAACACAAGGTACTGTACATAGTAAATAGTGAGAGCCTCGTGAAACTTAGAGGCTTATGGCTGGTTCCCTGGAAGCGACGGAAGCGGCATCGGAATCGCAAGAAAGTGACGATCTAATGGAAATTCACTTGTTTTCACTAAATCGTAAGCGACGGAAGCGGAATCGAAAGAAAAAGGAAATCTTCTGATCCTTCCGATTCCGATTCCGATTCCGATTTCGACTCTGTTTTTTATTTACACTACTCCCCGCCTCCGATTACGTCGCTAGTGGCAATCAGCCCTTACAGAGTGATTGAAGTTGTGTTATATTTAGATAAGAGCAAAATTAACGTGCCTGTCTTCCAAGATCACCCTGTAAAAAGAAAAAGAAAAATCAAGTAAGAAAGTAAAGAAAAAAAGTATAAAAAGGGTGTCACTTTATTTAATTTCCTTTTTTTAAAAATAAGAGTTAAAATCAAATGACTGCTTTTAATGTTACTGAGAGTTAAACATCATGTACCTTTGTCCCAACATTTCCTTGTGGCCCAGTCGTACCCTGTAGTAACGAAAAAAGTTACGTTACAGCCATTTATTCAATCACATTTCTTTAAAAATGTAAATGGCCAATAATCAGTGTACTTTTTCAGTATTCAGACAGCCTAAAGTGTATCACAATGTTCTGCATGTTATTAACAAAGAGTTATGTCATCAACTTTCATTTTACCTCAACGCCTTGTTCTCCAGATTCACCAATAGAGCCCCGAAGTCCATCAGCCCCCTACAACAGAAAAAAAAAGGTTAAGCAATCAAAAGCAATCGGTATTAATCAATTTACGGAATAAAAAAATGCAATTTTAATTGTCGTACCGAAAGCATTTTCAAGCTAAGAGTATTTTACCGAATTTTGGATGGGCCAACCACTTTGCTAAGTGATTTAGAGCGTCAGTAAAGTTGCACACGGGCGTCAGCAGGCGATCCGCGTGGTCGAACCTTAAAAGGACAGTGTCGACCTCTCCTGAAATATCGTATTTTCATGAATATGACCAGGAGCTTGCTTTAATTTTATAGTTTATTAAAACTTTCTCTAGCAGTTTTAAAAAATATAAACTGAATTAACGAGCTATATTACAAAATAGAATATTGATAAATATAACTATTTACATATACCTAATCTAGCAATACTAATAACTTACTAATTAACATATTTAAATGTGAAAAATGCCTCTGCTCTCCTGCTAGCTGGTTCTACAATTAATTGAGTTGTTAAACAAGTAAAATTGTTGCGAGGTTGTTCTTAAATTGTAATGACAACTATCAACACAAGTCCAGCTTTCTTCTATCAGCCAGTGTTGTTAACTGAGCTAGCTAATAGAACGCAAAGAAATCTGAACTAGAAAGACAAAATAACGACTAAAATGCTCAAAATTCCACCGGAATGGAAAGTTTGATTTCTTGACCGCCTGTCACGAAATCAAACTTGATGGACTGTATTCCGCTTCTATCCTTGTACTCCTGTACATTTTCTCCAAGCTACTGCATCTGGTTTGCACTTTAGAATCTATCTATTCAAATTAGTTGTATATTTGGTGGCATTTGGCGATAAAACATGGAGAACTGTAATCCACTGCCATCCTTGTATTCCTGTACATTTTCTCCAAGCTACTGCATCTGTTTTGCTCTTTAGAATCTTTTTATCCAATTTAGTTGTATATTTGGTGGCAAATGGCGATATATCATGGAAATTAAGTAAGCAAAATTTCGTCATTTTGGCGGGACAGTGTCCCTTCAAATATAAGTCAACATGGGGCACTTTTAATCCACCCAGGATGGGATGCTAGTTCATCGCAAGTTCATTGTTGTGTTTGTCAGTATAGCTGACGGTTCGCCGTACCCATGTCATGGCAGAGACCAAGTTACATGAATTTCAAGATCACAAGTCCGGCTACTTTTAAGTATTAAAATAACACCAACCACTACACCACTACACCACCTCACCCTAACATTCATTGTCATAGATTTTGATTAAATAACGGACGGTTTTGGAAGTAAGCAAATTTAGTATGTATCTGTTTAGGAGTGTAATAATTAAATTATTTAAAATGCGTTAGTTTGTCCTTCATTTTTTAACTGATTGCTCTCAAGAAAAAATGCATTGATCAACGATAAATGTTTCTAACTAAATTGACTTAATATGTATTCATATATCATCAATAGAAATATCAATGGAAGAGTTTACAGTAGTTTACCCCGTTCATTTATAGGACAATTGAAATATTCTATTAGGTACTATTTTGAATATACACCAGTGTTTATAATATACGGTTTGTCCTGATCTACAACACTTTGCTCAACTCACCTGTGATCCTTCCTCTCCCACCCCTCCCCTGGCACCGGTTTCTCCTGGTTGACCCTGTCACATTAGAACATACAATTTTCAATTATATTTCAAGTCTTTTGATAAATTGTCTTTGAGGAGTAGTGGTTTAGAGAATTAGAACTTTGCAACTCTCAAAATATAAATTATAGTTGTCCGACGTTTCGATGTTTCTAACATCATTTTCAAGGCATAGAGTGATGTTTTCACTCATTTATTTTCTTATGCCACCTGGATATTTTTACTCTTTGCCTTGAAAATGGTGTTAGAAACATTGAAACTTCGGACAACTATAATTTTTGTATTCTTACTGAACAGCAAATTTTTAGTTATTCAAAAATGAAAGTTCTAGAAATGGTTAAAATTTCACAATTATTTACCTTCTGGCCGGGAAATCCTGGTGGACCTGGTTCTCCTTCTTCTCCTCTTTCACCCTAAAATAAATATTCATGTTAGTTATCCACCAGTGAATTCCACAACAAAATCAAAGTATAGATCAAATACGTTCATGAAACGGGCGGGGTGGCAGGGGAGGGGGGGGGGGGGAAGGGGGGAGGGGGAGACTCCCACATAAAAGTGACGGGGTGATCGTCGTACCTTTTAGGGGTTAAAATTCGTGGTTTGGTATCACTGAGGGTGGTTGAATCGAAAATGACGACTGGCAGAGTTATTCTGATACCTTATAGGTTATTTTAAAAGGCAGCAAAATATGCTGACAGGAATAACTTCTCAGAGAGAATGGATACCACTATATAGGGGTAACAATTATGATGTGAGCCACAACCACGGGTTTCTGGTACCTCCGAGGGGTTCCTTTCAACATTTCCGACAATCATCCCGTCAAGTTTATATGGAATTATCCCTCCCTCCCGGTCTTCAAGTAGTATTAGAGAGATTAAGCGCCGCGTTCTACGGCAAACGGCAAACGCCAGCTTGAGTTTGATTATCTTTACTTTTCCTCGAATCGTTAAGTAAATCCACCAGAAAAATCGAAAAAAAAAATCACTTGTTCATTACAAACGGAAAACTACTCACTTTCACGTAGAAACGGCAAACGGCAAACGGCAAAAGTTGTATCCCTGCCGTTCGCGGGAGAAATATACGCGAAGCTTAATCTCTCTATTGTTACAACATTTGTTACATTTGTTTCAAGTTGGCGCTGTCATGCATATGCTCCAGAAACTCCCAACCATGTTCTGAAAAAAGTGGCCTTTTTATCGTGTCTCAATGCGCATGTAATTAAACAACAACAACAACAACAGCAAGAAGGGAAAGAATGAATAAATGCACCTTTTGCCCTATTGTGCCGGTAGATCCTTTCGCGCCAGGCTCTCCTGTATCACCCTAAATTAAAAAAAATAATAATAATTAAACAATTAAATCTCAGATTTTGAAAAGAATTTCAAGGCAAGAGAAGGCATCATCTGTTCACAGGCCTTCTAAATTTCGCATGAGATCAGCACACGCAAACGCAACTGGGAGAAGGGGAGGGAGGAGGGTGTAGGAGAGGGGCGAGGGGGGGGGGGGGGTGTGCGGTCAGGTAAAGGGCCTATCCGCAAGATTCATTAGGGTGCTTAGCAACGACGACGGCAACGCCAAAGAAAACGTCACATGAACAAAGAATTCGCGCTCTTTTAAACTCCGATGCATGTTCCATTTTCTCTAGTTTGTCTAACGTGACAGGATTGTCCAGGAGCTGAATTCGTAGGGACGCCTTCCCAGTTCAAATAGATAAAGGAAAATTAGCCGTCGAGTGTTCGTGAAGTTCTCCACAAAACCTATAATTTCTTCATCAGACGCTGTTTTGCTGGAACGGCAAAGAAATGTACCAAAATGTAAAACGACGTACACAGGTATGTTTTCACTCATTAAACCTATCTTTTTGTGCCCTTCATGCTGCCGTCGCCGTCGTGGTTGCTTAAAGCATTCGTGCCGCTATGAAACGGCTGTAAACAGGCTGAAAATTTAGTGCATCATTAATTTGTAACTTGGTCTTGGTAGGTTACTGATATACTATTTTCAGACTTACAGTAGTTACAGGCTGAAAATTGAGTGCATCATTAATTTGTAATTTGGTATTGGTAGGTTAGTGATATACTATTTTCAGACTTACAGTCTCTCCTATATCTCCTATCGTTCCCCTCGGTCCGTCTGAGCCTTCTTTTCCCTAAATAAGAATTTTAACAATAAATAGTGTATCAAATGAAGACTGGATATTAAGAATCTTAATGCGATGTTAATTTATGTAAGTTGAAATTTTAATCATTTTATTTGTTCAAAGATCTTTTTCGTGTATTCGCATCTCATGTATTCTCGGCTGCTCTTTATAACAAGTCAACTGAATGCAATGTAACAGCATTGACTACGGCAGTTTCATTATTGGTTCGATCACGTTATCAAAAACAACTTTTAAAGAGGGTCGTGAAGGGGTAAAATGGGAGCTGGGATTTGCCTTTTTTAGAGGCTGGGAAATGGGATTTTGTGCACTGGGACTGGGATTCATGAAACAAAAACAATAGAAAAATGGGAATGGAATTTCAATTTGAGCAACACAGGCTGGGATTGTGGGATTTGAGTTGGGATTTGAAAAAAAACAATTTGCTGGAAAATTGTATTAGGACACCCCCCCCCCCCCCCCCCCCCTTCACGACCCTCTTTAAAACAAGCCTAGCACGTTATTTGATCAACACAAAACATTATATGCTGCATGCAATATCTTAGCAACGATTCTTCTGTGTTATTTCACTTACATCATCACCGGTTTCTCCATCATCACCCGGTGCGCCTTTCGGCCCTGAGGGGCCAATAGCTCCATGGGATCCCTCTTGACCTTGATTTCCCATGCTACCAAAGTCACCCTATGGTTACGAAGTTTGACATACTTAATGCCACAATACAATGCACAATACTGATATACATGTGACGAGAACTTAAATTTTGTTTGATAAGTCACGGAAAATCTGAGAGTACGACAAACTGAATTTCTTATGGCAAAAAAAAAAAAGAGAAAATATGACTGCAACTCTGATTGAAAACATATACGCAAGAGCTTTAATCGTTAATAGTCAATGAAAGCACAAGCCGGTTTTTCTCTCATTAAATTTCTTTTTGTGTTTAAATTTAGGCAGTGCACATCTTAGTATTATCTGAGCTACTCTACATCATTAAAACACACCTTGGATCCTTGATTTCCCGGAGCCCCCTGCTCCCCTGCAGGGCCTGCTTCGCCCTAAAAAAATAAATCATCCGTCAATAGGCCATTTGCACGATGACGTCATATGACTACAACTACCAGAATCCTTCAGTTTTCTGTTTTGTAGTGCAAATTAGGGCTATTGTTATTTAAACCTCACTGGGATTACCAAATTTAAATAAGAAAGGAAAAACGAAATGAATTCTGGTAGTTGTAGTCAAATGACGCCATCGTGCAAATGGCCTATTGATAAATCAATTGATCACTCAATGCATGAATGAAAGTAGGGCCCAAACCACCCCCTAAATGTTTCATCGGAATTCAAGATGGCGGCCAAACAAGCGCGCAAATGGCTCTGGGTGTGCTGGCCGTTTCGAGGGGGGCTGAAAAAATGCCGTTTTTCGGGGGCCTGGTACCAAGCACAGCTTACAGGCGGGCATTTTCAACTTGTTCAGCTCACAAGCTTGCCAATGGTGTGCCAAGAAGAAGGTTGTAGTAGCGGCGAACAATTAGAGCATGATTGGAGAAGAAAATACCCAACTTGACGTTCCTGAAGAGTCCCCAAGGTGAGTTTTTTCCTTTGCAGTTTTCTTTGTTTGTCGAAGTTTATTTGAAAATCGAAAACCATACGATTTTAGTTTGACACCTCCTCGATATGTCTGTATATTTATTCCCGCGCTTTGTCCTCGTTTAACTGAAAAAAACCAGTGCTCTTTTAGGGCACATTCAAAGAAACGCTTCCCATTGGGACTGTACAGTCACCTTAGAAAGGAGCGAATGCATAACGAATTGTAAAGGAAATTGGATTGTGATAAGAAAATTAAAGCAATTCAGGCTCAACTTCATCGTACAGAAGAGCGAATTCGTCATAAGAAACGGAAGGTAGAGTAGTTAGCTTAATTACTGAGGTAGCTAGATGTATGTTTAAAATTCAGCTAGTGTCAGGATTTAATGATGGAAGCTAAGTAATAAGTTATATTTAGTCAGTTTAGTCAGTCCATTACTCACTGGCCTCACTTTGTTTCTCATTTACTCACTTCTAATTATTCATGCAGCAATGACAATCATTTGCTAATGGGTTCAAACTCTCCTGAAGACAGCCCATTAATGAAGCATTACACAGATCATTTGAGAAGAGAGATGGAAGAAGTTGAAGGACAGCAGTTAACTACTCCACAGGGCTATCAGATTACATTCAGAATGAAGCTGATCCCCTGTGACATGAACTGGGCATCATCATTGTCAGGTGAACTAAACAACTGTGCCAGCTACTTTTCACCATTTGCAAATGTAAACCAGAACACCAAAACAACAATGGTTGGGTCAATTGGTGGTTCTAATGACACATGGCAAGAAACCAAGCAACAAATTCAACAAAAAGTCTGATCCTAACAGACTGAAACAGCAACATTTGACATCAACAACTAAACTATTACATAAAAGTATCAGTTTTGCTGTACAGTGTATAACTCTGCACTTTGAAAAAGCTCATCAAGGTATACAGTATAAATCCGGCTTACAGTATATGTAAAAAATTTTGGCTTACAAGCCCAGAATTCAAGTTAAAAAAATGTGAAAGTGTGAAACATTTTCCCTGCTTTAACGACACTGCTTGACAGCTACTAATATCTTAATATAATATACTATTGAAATGTTGCTGCATTTTATTTTTACATTGCTGGGTTTGAAAAACAAGGGAACGGGTGCTTTTAACCAGCTTGCTGTGATATTTTAAGGGCGGCCCCATGAAAGATACTGGGCATAAACTTGAATAATCAGCCTGGTCTTAGCATCTGTCATTGAAACCAAGCAACAAATTCAACAAAAAGTCTGATCCTAACAGACTGAAACAGCAACATTTGACATCAACAACTAAACTACATACATACTAAAAGTATCAGTTTTGCTCTACAGTGTATAACTCTGCACTTTGAAAAAGCTCATCAAGGTACGCAGTATAAATCCGGCTTATAGGATATGTAAAAAATTTTTTGGCTTACAAGCCCAGAATTCAAGTTAAAAAAGTGTGAAAGTGTGAAACATTTTCCCTGCTTTAACGACACTGCTTGACAGCTACTAATATCTTAATATAATATACTATTGAAATGTTGCTGCATATTATTTTTACATTGCTGGGTTTGAAAAACAAGGGAACGGGTGCTTTTGACCAGCTTGCTGTGATATTTTAAGGGCGGCCCCATGAAAGATACTGGGCATAAACTTGAATAATCAGCCTGGTCTTAGCATCTGTCATTGAAACCAAGCAACAAATTTAACAAAAAGTCTGATCCTAACAGACTGAAACAGCAACATTTGACATCAACAACTAAACTACATACCCTGTACATAAAAGTATCAGTTTTGCTCTACAGTGTATAACTCTGCACTTTGAAAAAGCTCATCAAGGTATGCAGTATAAATCCGGCTTATAGGATATGTAAGAAAATTTTTGGCTTACAAGCCCAGAATTCAAGTTAAAAAAATGTGAAAGTGTGAAACATTTTCCCTGCTTTAACGACACTGCTTGACAGCTACTAATATCTTAATATAATATACTATTGAAATGTTGCTGCATATTATTTTTACATTGCTGGGTTTGAAAAACAAGGGAATGGGTGCTATTGACCAGCTTGCTGTGATATTTTAAGGGCGGCCCCATGAAAGATACTGGGCATAAACTTGAATAATCAGCCTGGTCTTAGCATCTGTCATTGAAACCAAGCAACAAATTCAACAAAAAGTCTGATCCTAACAGACTGAAACAGCAACATTTGACATCAACAACTTAACTATTACATAAAAGTATCAGTTTTGCTGTACAGTGTGTAACTCTGCACTTTGAAAAAGCTCATCAAGGTATGCAGTATAAATCCGGCTTACAGTACATGTAAAAATTTTTTGGCTTACAAGCCCAGAATTCAAGTTAAAAAAAATGTGAAAGTGTGAAACGTTTTCCCTGCCTTAACGACACTGCTTGACAGCTACTAATATCTTAATATAATATACTATTGAAATGTTGCTGCATATTATTTTTACATTGCTGGGTTTGAAAAACAAGGGAACGGGTGCTATTGACGAGCTTGCTGTGATATTTTAAGGGCGGCCCCATGAAAGATACTGGGCATAAACTTGAATAATCAGCCTGGTCTTAGCATCTGTCATTGAAACCAAGCAACAAATTCAACAAAAAGTCTGATCCTAACAGACTGAAACAGCAACATTTGACATCAACAACTTAACTATTACATAAAAGTATCAGTTTTGCTGTACAGTGTGTAACTCTGCACTTTGAAAAAGCTCATCAAGGTATGCAGTATAAATCCGGCTTACAGTACATGTAAAAATTTTTTGGCTTACAAGCCCAGAATTCAAGTTAAAAAAAATGTGAAAGTGTGAAACGTTTTCCCTGCCTTAACGACACTGCTTGACAGCTACTAATATCTTAATATAATATACTATTGAAATGTTACTGCATATTATTTTTACATTGCTGGGTTTGAAAAACAAGGGAACGGGTGCTATTGACGAGCTTGCTGTGATATTTTAAGGGCGGCCCCATGAAAGATACTGGGCATAAACTTGAATAATCAGCCTGGTCTTAGCATCTGTCATTGAAACCAAGCAACAAATTCAACAAAAAGTCTGATCCTAACAGACTGAAACAGCAACATTTGACATCAACAACTAAACTATTACATAAAAGTATCAGTTTTGCTCTACAGTGTATAACTCTGCACTTTGAAAAAGCTCATCAACTCAAGCTGCATATTATTTTTACATTGCTGGGTTTGAAAAACAAGGGAACGGGTGCTTTGACCAGCTTGCTGTGATATTTTAAGGGCGGCCACATGAAAGATACTGGGCATAAACTTGAATAATCAGCCTGGTCTTAGCATCTGTCATTGAAACCAAGCAACAAATTCAACAAAAAGTCTGATCCTAACAGACTGAAACAGCAACATTTGACATCAACAACTAAACTACATACATAAAAGTATCAGTTTTGCTCTACAGTGTATAACTCTGCACTTTGAAAAAGCTCATCAAGGTACGCAGTATAAATCCGGCTTATAGTATATGTAAAAAATTTTTTGGCTTACAAGCCCAGAATTCAAGTTCAAAAAATGTGAAAGTGTGAAACCTTTTCCCTGCTTTAACGACACTGCTTGACAGCTACTAATATCTTAATATAATATACTATTGAAATGTTGCTGCATATTATTTTTACATTGCTGGGTTTGAAAAACAAGGGAATGGGTGCTATTGACCAGCTTGCTGTGATATTTTAAGGGCGGCCCCATGAAAGATACTGGGCATAAACTTGAATAATCAGCCTGGTCTTAGCATCTGTCATTGAAACCAAGCAACAAATTCAACAAAAAGTCTGATCCTAACAGACTGAAACAGCAACATTTGACATCAACAACTAAACTATTACATAAAAGTATCAGTTTTGCTCTACAGTGTATAACTCTGCACTTTGAAAAAGCTCATCAACTGAAGCTGCATTTTATTTTTACATTGCTGGGCTTGAAAAACAAGGGAACGGGTGCTTTGACCAGCTTGCTGTGATATTTTAAGGGCGGCCACATGAAAGATACTGGGCATAAACTTGAATAATCAGCCTGGTCTTAGCATCTGTCATTGAAACCAAGCAACAAACTCAACAAAAAGTCTGATCCTAACAGACTGAAACAGTAACATTTGACATCAACAACTAAACTATTACATAAAAGTAACAGTTTTGCTGTACAGTGTGTAACTCTGCACTTTGAAAAAGCTCATCAACTGAAAGTATGCAGTTTAAATTTGGCTTAGTTTTTGTTAGAATTTTCAGCTTAAAAGGACAGAATTCAAGAAAGGGAATATTCTGTATAAATATGTGTACAACTTTAAACAAGTAGTAAGAATTTAAACCGCAAATATATCAGCAATAATATTATGTACATTGTTCTTTGTTCCTCACAAAAGGAATATAAGATTGTGAGGTAAAAACACTTATTATACTGACAGAATTGGGATCTGGAATTACAATTGGGCTCCAAAGCCATCAATATAATGTGTTCCCTTTTACTCTCAGAGTCAATTATGGGGACATGTAGTGTAGTTTTAACTTTTGAGTCTATCAATGAAATCCTATGGTGACCATTCAAATGAAACCTCTTCAGCAGTACTTTTGCATGGTACCATTTGTTTTTCAATATTTTACAAAATGAAATTTGGGATTTTTCTTGAATTTTGATGTTTGGCACTCTTGGGAGTTAAAGGGTTAATGCTCAATTTGTTATCAAATTGGACCTTAAACATACAGTCAAATCTGAAAATGGCAACATCTCAAGCAAGATTTAAACAACTTTTCTTCGCTACAAGTGTGCTGCAGTTGGGAGAGTATTCAGCACGATGGAGGTAAGAGTTAAATGGTAATCCACAGGTGTAAGTACTGCCACTATCGACATCTGTGGTGAAAAGGGATCTTGCACTATCATATAATATTATCAGGGTGCAAAGAAAGTCGGTTTTACGGCTTGCCATATAGGCAAGTTATTGCTAGTATGTACTAGCCCAAGAGTCTTGATAAGGAGCATTGATTGCAGTTCAACTGTCATTTGAGTTTCCCGAAAAACTTCACTTGTCTTTTGGGCAAGTTAAGAACAGAATTCACAGCCTGATTGCAAAACCACTAGCCGCAGGCTATCAGACACGACTTTCTTTGCATGCTGATAATTTTCATTCCATAAAGTATCCATTTCTCCGGGAGCCCCCACTTGAACCTCTGGAACCTCATAAAATCCCAGTTAAGCTTCATACTTTTCTTAGGTTTTTGTTTTCAATTAACCAACTCCCTCCTAGTCTATAGTAAATAAATATTCCAATCTTTTCTTGTGGAAGGAGCATCGAGATTTTCTGGAACTAAACATTAAAGTAAATGTTTATGAACTTTAATGCTGTGGGATACCATACTGGTTCCAGTGCCCATAACAAAAATACACAGATAAGACGTCATTGTTCTTGTGGTATTTAAGTACCAGGGGTTTTTCTTCACTGATAACCACCTCGCACCTCTCTAACTCATCTGAGATTCCTAAAGACCTTTTCAGAAGCTTGGCACGGGACACGATAACACAGTCTACGTTCATTTTGTTAAAAATGAATACTGCCTTCCTCCTATCTGTAATGGAAACTTTGATGTAGGCTGGCGTTTCATCAAACTGGTGACCAAAATTGTTACTTTGAATGATGTGACGTAAGGCCACTTCAAATACCTCAAGTGGGACGTCCATTGTAAAATCGCCCCTCCATGGCATTGCTAGACTTGGTGTAGATCGTAGCCTTCTAATAATCTTGTCATGAATTTTCTTTAACATTCGCAGCACCATTCCTTGGCTCGGCAGGAGCTGCTGTATTTCTCGATCTTTGCTTCGTGACACATTGGACGTGACGTGTATTTCGCTTCTAAAGTGTCGACAGCTACCTCAAGTTGGGAATAAAAACTCTAAATTTGCCTTAATTGAGTAGAATTATCCGTTTGCGACGTACATCGTTCCTCGTTCCGGCGCAGAATATGTACTTATTTACTAAGTGGGAGGGCCGGATGGGAAAATATTTGGCTCGAGGTCATGGCGTACGGACCGAGCGCAGCGAGGTCCGTACGCCATGACTGAGAGCCAAATATTTTCCCATCCGGCCCGACCTAACTTAGTCAATAAGCATTTTATCATATGACCAATTTGGAGACAAAATTACTTGAAATTTGAATGCGCGAGTCCGTCCGCTTTTTTAGTAGGGCCGTACGCCTTTTTCCGGCCCGCTCGCGCAAATGCGTACGGCCCTCATACGGGACTTTCATCAATGGTTTTGCAAAGAAATGGTTCGCAGGGCCGTACGGGTCATATGATAAATCTGTTTATTTCCCTCGAGGGGGGATTCTCTTTAAAAAGACATTCCGCCATCTTGAATTTTACCGCGCGCCTCTGATGAATATAATTAATATATATATTCGATATAATCGAATGAATGAATGAATGAATCAATCAATCAATTAATCGATCACTTAATGAATCAATGATTGAATGTATGCTGAATGAATGAGTAAATAAATGAATCAATCAATCAATCAATCGACTTGCCAATCAGTCAGTCCATCAGTGAGTGAGTGAGTGAGTGAGTGAGTGAGTGAGTCAGTCAGTCAGTCTAATTTACTGACTGACTACATAGTCATATACATGAAAGGGATCATAAATATTGCAAGCATAGCACTGACGATGAATTTGTCCGTTTTGTTATTCTGTATTATTTTACAATCCATTGACTCCAAGAGTGAAAGCTTGAGTGGTGCGGTTGTAAGGTTTCAGTCTGCGTATGCACTGTTACTATGAGAGCTCTTCAGAAGTAACTCTCTTTTGTAAAATGATATTTGGGATTCGTCTTGAATTTCGATTTAAGCTGCTATTGAGGTGCAAGTATCAAGCGTTGCTAAGCTACTCGTAAAATTCAAATGAACTCACCGCGGCTCCAGCACTGCCTGGCGCCCCTCGCGGTCCCATTTCTCCAACTTCTCCCTGATTGAAGAAAATTAATTAAACGTTAACGAATTTTGTTATCAACATTTTTCATCAATAAAACGTAGAATGTATATATATACACCTTATTCGATGGTTTAACAGATAATACGCGCGGATATTTTACGAGTTGCGTAGTATTTTTTCGAGCCCCGCAGGGGCGAGAAAAAATGCGAGCAATGAGTAAAATATCCGCAAGTATTATCTGTTAAACCATCGAATAAGGGATTTATTATTCGACTAAAATTCTTTTTATTTTTAATAGCTTGTGTCTTGAACCGGGACACTAAGGTGTAATACGGCAATCTACTGTGTAATACGCTCGGATATTTTGCGTGTTCTCTTTTCCTTATAAGGTAAAATGATGTCACAGTCGAATAATAAATATATATATATATATATACATGCAACCATAGGTCATGGACCAAAAGTAAAATAACATTACTTACATCATTCCCAGTTTCTCCGTCTTTTCCGTCGTTTCCGGTATCCCCAGCCTCGCCCTATTGATGATACAGAATGTATCCGTTAACAATTTTGTAAAAAGTAATAAACTTTGTTTGAAAGGAACGAGACAAAAATAGGCTCCATTATTTTTGGAAACATCTGATCTTCAATGAAGAAAAGCAGACTCCTTCATTGTTGGAAACATCACGATCTTTGATCTTCAATTTCGACTTGCAAATCCTGGGTGCTGATTACTTACGCAGTAGCTTGGAGGAAGCGTTAATTATAAAAACAATGATACTGAAAAAAATTAAAGCAAGTCAGACTCCAAGGGACTGATTTACTTTGTTAACGCCGTTAGGTTAATTGGAGGAGGGGGATGGCGGAGGAGTTGGCGCATTACGAGAGTAGGACGGTTTATTGGTCAGTAAATACTGCATTGATCTGAACACTTCGGGAAGGATACACACCTTAGACCCTGTTGCTCCTATTGCCCCTTCTGCTCCAGTGAGGCCAGCGTTCCCCTATGGAAGAGTTTAAATCAAATGGCAAAATATGGCGTAAAGTGGATGTGAGACAATGCAATGTTTTGTCGAGAGGCAAAAGCCATAACAAATGTATCTTACCCGCATTCCTGGATCCCCTTGAGGTCCTGGCGAGCCAAGTGCCCCCGCAATACCCTAGAGAGGATAAGAAAGAAACGAATGATTTTTTTCTTAAAATGTTCTGTGTTCTATATGTTATACGTCTACACTAAAGTACCCAACAGATGGAATGTGGCCTTTTGTGGAAATAAAGGTAGGCGGGTGTGCTAAGAATAAAAACGTCTTTGCGATAGCAAGTCAGTGAAAAACAAAACAGTATGGGTCTTAATAAACCTTATTAAAACAGAGGACTGTAAATGGTTTGAACCCAAGAGTATCAGTGGTCTGTCGAGTGTGATCGTCAGGGTTGGTGTAGCTCTGAAAAGAACTGATGTTGTCGACATTGAGTTACGGACGTTTCGACAACCTGGATGGAAGTCATCTTCAGCGTCATGACATGACTGAAACAGAGGAATTGAGTATGATAACAATAGCAAGCTTCGTTCAAACTAATTGAACCTACATTCTCCACAAATAAATGGAAAGTTCAAATTGGCAGTTCAGCCAATGACACTTTACCTTAGAGTAATTTAGATACACGCATCTTGGAAAGGAAAATAAATTTAATTTCAATAGGTCGCGTCGGGCCGTTAAACGTGACAAACAACCACAATTATCCCTTTTAAAAAAGACAAAATCATTGCTTCTGCCTTCCGCACGTGTCTCTGATTCGTGTATACCTTGTTCCAGTTTTCAATTGCAGTCTAATAGTGTTTCTCTAATTTGTTGGATAATTATCTAAACTTCATACCGTGCTTCCACCAGATCCCGGTGGGCCAGGTGAACCAGGTTGTCCAGGGCCACCCTATTGGTACAATAAAAGTTGATAATAAAGGGGAAAAAGGGGCAGTTTTCAATTGAGTGTCGAAAAGCGAAATTTAAAGTAATTACTCTGGTAAATCACAGCCGACACAGACAATCTAATGAACCTATCATAACGTGAAGCAAATATCTGTCGCTGGTGCCGAGCGCTGAAAACCGCGTGCGAGTAAGCCGGATTTGTTTTGGTTAACTTCTGATTGGTTGATAAAGTGGCGCGAGATTTTTAAGCAATCACGAAGCATAGCTATGCAAAACCAAAGCAATTGCGAAGTTACTTTCGATACTCAATTGAAAACCGTTCTAACTGTTTATGTATTCACTACACATACAGATTGTTACTTCACTGAAACAATATATACGTTACATCATCTTATACTCCTAAGCTCATCAGTCATTCGTCATTTGAAGTTAGCATTTGATAGCAATTACTTCTCTTCCCAAAGAAGGTTAATAAACAGGTAATAATTGACAATGAAACTTCATATCTCTGAAATGAAGTAGTAATAATAATAAACAAACAGATAACTACCTGAGCTCCTTGGGCTCCACTGTCTCCTGTCTGTCCAATGTCACCAATTGCACCCTGTTAACAAGGTAATACATACGGATAAAAAAGATAAACCTATATTGAATCCAAAGATTTCTTTATTGCAAAAATGTCTATATGATTAATAGAGCAAAAATTTGAGTACAGTAAATGGATACGATCACGTAAAAAACTTTGCTTGTCTAGAACATCGCTCATCGAGTCTAATTATTGCGTTTGCGTGACTGTACATTATGTGGTGTCAGAAGTGGGATAGCTACTTTCCGTGGGAAAAATACTCGTTGCCATTTACAGGTTTTCGCTGGTTAAATTGTTAACAAAACATCACAGAAGCAAAACTTCAGAGAACACCGGAATATAAACTGTTTGCCGGTAAAATCTATAGGTAAACATAAGAAAACGTACATTTTTCGGCTTTCACCATGTAGGCAAAATTACGTGATATAGTATTATATACTTGAATTCACAAACAAGAACCAAATTGAAAAGCTTGTATAGACCTCTTTAGCTTGTATGTTTTGTTTTCCCAATGTAGATCATGTGATGTTGATGATGAAATTTCTTTTAAATTTTGTTTTCTTCACGTGCATATGTATGCATAATGTCTGAAAAGACAAAGGACAAATTCCCTTGAGAACATCACGTGACCTACATTGGGAAAACAAAACATACAAGCTAAAGAGGTCTATTATTGACGATTGTCGAAAAAGCGCCTCTCTTGAATAAGCGCCGCACATAACAGCAAAAATATTTATAAGCGCCGCCTTTGAATATACATCGCACCCCTCGACAAGAAGGTGGCGCAACTGAGCAAGGCAAGTGTATTTTAATCCAAAAGACAAAGCCTTGTAGCAAAAGATATAGATCAATTTACTCGTTACATACCCAGAAGATAACTAAGTGCTATTTTAAGCCTCGCGCCATTTTATTTGTTAATGATAAAGGAAAAATAGCAAGTTTTCTAACAATCGGTTTTAATACCTTTCTTCCTGCTCTACCCGAAGAACCCACGGCACCTTCACTTCCTGGTGGTCCCTAAATAAATAAACAAGTACATAAATAAATAAATAAATATATATATATATATATATATATATATATATATATATATATATATATATATATATATATATATATATATATATATATCAATCCAGCAGGTACTGGTACTTGGCCGATATATGCTATAAACAGGTAACGTTTGAATCATCGGTTTACGTTTGTGAAACACTTTGATAGCGTTA
The DNA here is from genome assembly GCA_022457155.1 of Cladopsammia gracilis. NCBI lineage: Eukaryota > Metazoa > Cnidaria > Anthozoa > Scleractinia > Dendrophylliidae > Cladopsammia > Cladopsammia gracilis. Next base: position 1,296,538 of record JAJGOT010000010.1, read on the forward strand.
CCGAATTTTCCAGTTTTCTAAATAAGTTCCACTTCATGTTTCGCGCAGGCTGCGAGAAAATGACTGTTCTTTGGCGATCACGTCATACAGGACTAAACAACTTGCTGCAGAGAATCAATGCGACTCAGACCTAAATTCAGACAATTTATTTCTGTAAGTAGATCGTTCGAATTACAATCTAAGATTGAGACAGATGTGATGTTTATCAAGTCACGAGCGTGGGACAAAGAAAGAATCTGAGTCACCGACAGGATTCAAACCTGTGACCTTCCGTACACCGGTCTGATGATTCCGTACACCGGTCGGATGATTCCGTACACCGGTCGGATGATTCCGTACACCGATCGGATGATTCCGTACACCGGTCGGATGATTCCGTACACCGGTCGGATGATTCCGTTCACCGGTGAAACAGGTGGACAGGTGAAAACTGAGACTTTTGAAAACAGTGACGCAAAAAGCGTCACATGCCATCGGTTCCAGTCCAAATCGGAGCATCTATCACCTTTAACACATGCGCAATCCCAGGTCCCAGTCGTTTTCATCGTTTTCGAGCGTTTTAGTGAAGACAGGTTAAAACGATACGAAAACGCTAGTCTGGACGAAAATATTTTGCTTCGTTTTCGCCGAGATGAAAACGGAGCCTTTTGAAAACGCATTAGTGTGGCCGGAGCCTTACCGTCGCTCCCGTTGGGCCCATGGTTCCTTGCGGTCCTATCTGACCAGTCTGGCCCTGAGTAAAACAAAAGTTCGGTTAAATAAACAGTTTCTTGTAAAAAAATATATACATGTTGTTTATAGTGGACGAACACTTAGCTATAAAGCTAATTCACAGGCACGCCACTCAAATATGGAAACAAATATTACAAATTGAACATAACATGTTAAAAATCCAAACTGGCAGGAGGCAGACCAGTTGGCTGTTTTACAAGCGTGGCCTAGGAGTTGGATTCGGGTCTACCGTGAAAAAACTCCAGCTAGTGATCAGAGCGAAACTTGAGCTCGGGACCTCCGGATTTCAAGTCCGACGCCCTAACCACTCGATCATGCTGACCACACTGCCTGTATTGGCTGATCTATCATGTTTTCACGAGTACAACCAAGAGCTTCAATTAGCTGCAGAATTGTTGAGACACTCTCACAAAAAAACACTCACTTTTATAAAAAAATGATGCCTCGAAAAACAAAAGACCAATATATTTCCCTCACAACCCCCCTCCCACGTTCAATGTTGTTAGCCAAAGTTTTGGACATGGCGCCGGTCACAAAACAACATTGATAAGGGGGGAGGGGTAAGGAAAGGTAGCAATGGTGTACTTCTTCCAAAAAAGCACTTGTGAATGAAAGTGTCTCAACTACTTTTGCAGCTAATTGTTGCTTTAAGCTGGCTTTATATCTTGAAATAGGAAGAAAGAAAATCGCTAAAAGCGATGAAAATAAAGGAATGTAAACTATAGAGTCAACATAACGGCTAAAAAAAACATCCTTGCAATCCTCCACTATATTCCCAAACTGTACTTGTTGGTTTGCTCTATAGAATCTTTTAATGAAATTCAGTTCTATATTTGGTTGCAATTGGCGATATCATGACATCGAAACGAGGATAGCGAAATTTTGTTATTTTGTCGGAACATTTCCCTTTAAAGGGGTATTTCTTGGTGTTGCAGAAGCCATTGTTGGTGTTGTGGTGTGAGTATTGTTCAGTGTCTTGAATCTTTTGTTTTACGTCATTTGGTGATAACACCATCCGCAATACCAAGAAACTACCCTTTAAAGGCCCAGTATCACCCAAAATGTATTGCGCGCCCAATGCCTCGACGATTGAATTTAACGCAGTCGAAAATTCCCGAAAGATCCAATCATTTGAGCTCGTCATTTGAAAACAAAAACAAAAGGCCGCCAAGCCGAATGGGCGATACTGGGCCTTTAAGAAAACGTCCTCCGTGTGTTCTCTCTATAATATTGAGGGGACATCAGCAAGAACGAATATAACTAATTAAAGTCACGATACTTCTTCTCCGCGATCTCCTTGAAATCCTTTAGGCCCTCTTTCGCCTGCGCTACCCTATAAAATATATAACAATGATTACTTTTAATAAATGTTCATTTGTTAAGTGACACAATGTACATACAGTAGTTAAGATATAGACTGACACACTATAAGAAATATTGCGTTATGTAATAGAAACAGCTGCGCTTCTACAATGCAAAATAAGAAAATAGTGTAACATTTGCTGGAAAAACTAACATTAAGGTTAATCCCTAAACATGTTGTAGGGAATTAACTCTCGAATTTTTTCCATGGTAACTTGTCGAACACATCGCATGTAGATGCTAACTTTTCTCTGGAAAACCCGCGACAGGAAGTCGTAACAGTTTACCTCATCTCCTGTTGATCCTGGACCGCCGGCTGGTCCAGACTCTCCTGGTACACCCTATAAGAAAAGCGAAACAAGCAGTTTTATTACACTCATCAGGGAAACAATTTTTATATAATTTAGTCCAAAGACAGGACAAGCTCGACCTGAGTTTAACCTCACGATAATCATGAAGTAACCATGAAATTTTTTGTATGCTTTTTTATTCGTTCTTTTTACTTTCCACACGAAAACAATCGAGAACGCAGCTTTAGAGTAACTTGTTCTATTGTAAACGACTAAAAATTTAAGGCCCTATTAAATCATACATAAATATATATTTTTGCCCGATTTTGCTATCCAACCATAAATGATAAGATAAACTTTATTTCCACTTTGCGTTAATGTGTACAGAAAAGGTCTAACTGTAAAATCCCCACCTCTAAACTAAAACGACCGAAAATGCTTAGGTGTGGACAAAAGTTTAGTTAATTGAAATTTATTAATGTTTGTGAATATCTAACAAAAATAGATTAAATGTTACTCGCCTTTTGGCCAGGAAGACCAACTTCACCTCGTTGTCCTATTGGTCCAACAGGTCCCTAGAAAAGTATGGAAAGTTAAAAACTTATTTACAAAATTAAAATCTTGTACTTCTTATTCAAAATACACGTAAACAATTATGATTAATTTCAAGTTACGAGAACACCAGAGCTGAACTTACAGTTCCACCTAGATAACCTGCTTGGCCTGTTAGTCCAGGATCGCCTCGTGGCCCCTGGTACATGCAACAAAAACTAAATTAATGTTATTTCTTAGTTTCGTTTCTTTTAGTTCCTTATTTAAAGTGAAACCTTGTGCAAAACCTTTCATTCGGATTATTTTAAGTCCTTCAATCTTTATTGAAAAATTTCGCACATTAAATTATTTTTTAAACTTAGATATTTCACCCTTTTTTGAAACATGAACTATTACATATATAAGGATAGGAGAGAAAAATTTAAGTTTTAAATATACAATGTACAAACGATTGTTATTGTTGCAACTTAAAGGCCAAAAATAAATAAATAAATAAACAATTGTGGCCACTCTCGTTTCACACCCGGCTGTTATTGCGGTACAGTTGTCAGATCGGTTTTAAAATGCGCTGAATACAATCCAAAACTACCCGAATGTACGAAAAATGGTGTTAATCTATTTCCTATAAAAAGTCATTGCTTGGAATAATAAAACTTCTCAAGATTTGGACGCAGTGTATAACAATTGTTATAAATTATTAACACGTTTTACCTGATCGCCATTAGCTCCGGACAGTCCACCAACTCCTCTGTCTCCAGAGACTCCCTGAAAATAAAATATGCTGCGTCGAGAATCAACTAAACAAAGTAAAGACAAAAAGCTGGAGTGTAAATTCACTTTAAAACGAAAGGCTGTATAAGTCAAAAGGAAATTAATAAAACAAAGTCATATCGCCATGGTAAAAAAAAAAAGATTGTTATCAAGATCGGAATCATTGTTCAACGTGTTTTTAAGTTTATTGAAGGAGGCAAGTTTAATGGAAGAAGAAGAAGGACTGGAATGGACCAATTGAAATTCGGAGTGAATCTAAGATAGCAAAAATGCTATAATACGTTTGTTGTGGATAAAACACACGAAGAAATGTGCAGTACTTAATCACATGACCTGCAGGTTCATGGTCGCCGTCGTTGTCATAGTCCCGTCGTCTTTTCATTTTTTAAACTAAGGAAAAGATACATTTATTGGCAGTAAAGAATACCTACCTTTACGCCCATTTCTCCGGCCTCTCCCTGATTTCCTGGATTGCCACTGGCTCCCTTTAGAAAGAAAGTTTACACAGCGAGTATAGTGAAAATCCAACGCCGTCAATCAACACTGACATGCAAACAACATTTATCACTTCACCTACCGAATTACCATCTGCACCACGTCTGCCGCGCCTACCAACAGATCCCACGTCTCCCTAATGAAAAAAAAAAAAAAAGAAAGACGCACTTTGTATTCATATCATTCAATTATTAGTCGTTTGAGAGAGGGTCGCCAAGCGAATGCAAAATCGTCGGACTTACATTTCCAGTCCAAGCCAATGCTTATAATCGGTGTGAACAATTGGAAATTCGAAAAGGGATTTGGAGTAGTTGGCGAAGAGCTGGAAGTGCAAGAAGTATTTAGAAGTACAGGATTCGAAGATCAATAACCAATAGATTTAAGGACAAATTTGTTATGTACCAATTAGCACACAACTGTAAAGGTTTAATTTTTACTACAATTATAACGTCTTTCTGTACATATTAATTTTTTGGAGTTAATAGTATTTTAGATATCCTACATTTTCTTGCAATCCGGCGTAATTCAGTCCTCGGGCTGCAAGAGTTGATTGTTAATAACGATTTATTCATTCATTCATTCATTCATTCATTCATTCGCAGTTGTACTTGACAACGAGAACAGAAGGAAAGGCAACGTTATTTTGCAATTGCAAAATCAACTTGAAAACATAAAGCCTTTAATCACATATTCGATTAACTGTAGTTCGTAAATAAGAGGATAAATATTATTTCATTCCAAAGGTCGTTAACAAGAAGAACGATGTTTTACCACTTCTCCTTTAAGCCCGGATGGTCCAGTTGTTCCAGGAGGCCCCGCAATTCCCTGTCATAAAAGAGAAGGGTACATTTTAGTATTCCTTTATTCGACTATGTCGTCATTTTACCGTACAAGGGTAAGAGAACACACAAAATATGCGAGCGTATTACACTTTAGTATACCGGTTTAACAGGATAAGAACAGAGAAAAGTTAAATTGCAAGTGCGCGCGCTTAGGAGGTACGAGAGGGTGAAACACTTGACTAGGAAATGAATGATGGCTAAATAGAGAAATTACTGAGAAAATGGTTCTAAAAAAAATGAAACATTAAGCGGTCGAATACTAAACCCCTTATCTGATGGTTTGACGGATAAAACACGCGGATATCGTTTACTCATTGCTTGTATTTTTATAACGCACAGTATAAATATCCACACAGTATAAATATCCACGCGTATTATCTGTCAAACCATCAAATGGGGTATCTGATATATTTTAGGCGATTGAAATCAACTAAATGGGAATAATTTGAGTTTTGTTTTCTAAAGAAATTGTCGAAACTTTAAAGACGTTCTCCATTCAGAATTCCATTTTCATACGCTCTCAGTGTGAAACTGCTTTTGTTTGAGAGGTAACAGCCCATAAGGTATGAAGATCACTTTCTTACCGTCGGTCCTTGATTTCCATAATTTCCAGACTCTCCAATTTGTCCTTGAGGCCCCTGAAAAGTATATGCAGTGACTTTTAAACTAAACTATGAATAAATATTTTCCTGTTTTTTTTTTTTTCAGTAGTATCTATAACGTAATCGAGAACGAGAAATCCTTCTGTTGGCCAGTTTCCATCACTGTTTCGAGCTTTTCTAACTATCTACTAATGGTATGGAAACACAGAGAAATTGCTTTCTTCAGTTGAATACCAATCAAACAAACACCAGGAATTAAAAAAATATATATATATGTTGTGGTTTAATTTTATCCTTGGTTCAAATTTTATTTTCCTTTGTTTAAAACTCATTATCATATATTACCATAGCCAAACACAAAGGGAAATAAAATTTGAACCAAGGATAAAATTGAACCACATCATATATGTATAGGTAATCATACGGTTTCGAGATCAATTTGGGATTAATTTGCACGAGTGAGTTTTTCAAAAAGCTCAAAATTGCATGAGCCGCTACTCACCGGTGGTCCTCGTTTGCCTTCATCACCTCGTTGACCAGTTTGCCCATTGGCTCCCTAATAATAAACAAACAATGTTGGTCAACCTTTCTTTAACAAATTTATTGTAGTTCATGAAAAAGTTAAGTGTATTCACCTGATCTCCAGAGAAGCCTTGTGATCCAGGCGAACCCGAGTTCCCCTAAAACGGTCACGAATAGCATGTGTTAGAAAAGAAATAACCATTACTGCATTTACTCCCAGAGTCGGACCTGTGAGGAGTTTTAATTTTTGAGTCTGTGAATGAAATACGTCAGTGTGGCACTCAAATGAAGATATAGATAGAGCAGTACGTTCCTGGGATATGTTATGCTGTTAGTGTGCTGTCGAAGTAGACTTTTGTGTTTGTAAATGTAAATATAAATGGTGAAATCCTATATTGTGGCCATTAAAATGAAAGCTATTGAAGAATACTTTTTCCTAGCTCTTTTTATTGTGCTGTACAAGATGTTATGGAAATATTTTTATTTTTATGTAAACAAACGATATTGAGGAGTACGCTCTCATGGTGCTGGTAGCTAGCAAATATGGACCTTGTTTCCACTTTCCAGTTGGTGAATGCTTCAAAAAATATTCAAAGGAAAAAAATTATGCATAAAAATAAGTAAAACATTTCGCACTCTCTAAGTTGTAATAATTTTGTAATTACTCTTTTTCCCGTTAATCCATTTGTTCCAGCACTTCCTTTTGCGCCCTAAAATAAGAACAGACATTTATAACTATTATTCTTTATATCATGCATGACAGATACTGAACGTTGGAGTGTTTATTGCTGTACTTTGCAACATGTAGAAGATTGGTTGTAAGTCGGCTATTCATGTATTCCGTCAAAAGGATGAAAGTGCATCAAAATGGACTCATAAATTCCCGACGGCTATGCCATGCTGATGAGTCCTAACAAGGACGAAACAGCTGTCCACGGCTGCCACTGCCCGGGTGATATGGCTCGGCGCATGCCTGGCAATACCGCGGGGTTGGTGTTTGAGTGTGCCTCTTGCTTTTTTCGTTTTTTTTTTTTGTATAAATGTAACGTGACCCATATACAACCCTGTAATTTAGCATTAGAAAATTCTTGTACAGAACTTGGTTGACCACGAGCTGTAACTACTGAGACATAAGTAAACTGAAAATGCGATTTAAAGAAGAAGTCAAGTGATAAAATGATACCAACCGTAGCGCCATCGAAACCTCTAGATCCAGTATCTCCCGGAGATCCTTCAACACCCTTAATGTAAATCAACATATAAACATAAGTCTCGGATTAACATATTTCAAAATTAAAAATGCACAGGTAATCACTACAAATATCTATCAATCAGGATTTATGAGTTACTGGAACTGATACCTTGGATAGAATATGCCAGCTGAAGAAGCCAATTGCGAGTGATTTCCAGTGAGTGGTAATAATTTGTTAAAATACATTATTGCAAATACCATTGCTAGATATCAGTTGTTGAAAGGAAGCGAAGAGTGGTGTATAAAAAGAATCTCATGACAACAACATGGCTGGGTCACCTCTAAAGAAAGGAGTACACTTTTAAGTCTTAAAGATGAACACTTCGATGATATGTTATACAGACCACACCCAGAACCCATAATTTTATCATGATTAAGATTGCCACGCTTTGATACGTCTATGCCTTCCTTGGCAAGAAAGATTCACACTAAAATTGAACAATATGACGTAAGCTTATTATTACATCATCATTTTCATGGGAACTTACCGCATCTCCCTCGCCTCCGTCTGACCCAGTTGGTCCTCTGGGACCTGGGGCACCCTAACATAATGAAAACATAATGATAACATCAAAATCAAACAAAACTCGAGTTGAAAATCAAGAAAATAAAAATAGAAAATGAAGCCAGTTAAGCCACAAACCTCCTCTCCCATCTCTCCTCGCGGTCCTCGAGAACCAACCAGTCCTTGTTCACCCTGTGAGAAAAAAATATATGCTAACTTTACTTCAGAAAGATGTTTTAAGAAGACCAACCCGGGAGACTTCGTGAAGTAAAATTGTATTCAGACAGGTTCTAAACGCGAGTATGTACATTGAAGTCATGCCTTGCCAAACGTATTGACTGCAAAAACTAGACTGTCCTTGTCTTTTAGGACCTGCGACAGTTTGAGTAACCCGGCTAGCCGGGCTGACAGTAAATGTATCAACAGGGGCTTGACTAAATTCTAAGAACTTTTGCATCGAAATATAATTGTCTTGAGGACAGATAAACTTGATTATGAAGAAAATGACGAATTTAAGAGCCTTAATTTAGACTGATTTGTTGGTATTCCCACGTAGATAGACGGATTACGTTTTATCCCAGCTAGGTCACATGATCACCTAGCTGGATCACCCACCTTCCATGTAGACAGTCCTTCACTTGTTGCAAATGTGAGAGACAAGCACTGGTCTGAGTCAAATTTCAAATCTACTAAAACGCTGGACTTGCAGTTTCTTATACATTAATACTAGACCACGTATTGCTGCAGGAAGCTGGGGGAAGACAATAAATAAATATAAATTTCACGTTTCCGCACACCTTTTCTCCTTCCGGTCCTTCTTCTCCAGACTCTCCTTGAACACCCACTTGACCCTGATGAAAAAATAATATCGGTATTGGCGGTTTAATTTACACAGCGGCCATGAAGTTTCCATGAACTTTCTATCCTTGGGGAACAGACTCTATGTTTATGGAAATGATTTCTATTGTTCCTGTCATCCAACATGCATGGCTGTCGTGCAAACCATCAATTGTTGAACCTCTTTTAAACGGTTATTGTACACATAATTTTCTGGCAACTAGTGTCTCTTGTGGAAAAGAACGAATATGAATCAGTTTAGATATACAAAAGAATAAAGTGTAAACAACTGTAAAATAACAGCCGAGAGCAATTTAAGAAAATGAAAAGCAATACAAATATTGGACATTAGGAGCGACTATGTGCTGCAAAACAAAAGAAATGTAAACCAAACAATTTTTTCGAATCGCTGGAAGTAGAAAAGAAACGACAATGTGATTCAATCATAAAATTGAAGGCCAAATTCGTGGTAGCATAAATTACGTTCACTGGCATACAATATACCTGCAAGCGATATTTTTTTTATTTAAGTTCACATGATACGTCATATGTATATTTGGGTATGTTTTCAATGAAATACAAGGTAAGATCCCTGAGAAACTATTCATAATTCAACAAGGATGAAGAAATTATAATTCAAGTAGGGAGGCCGGGAAAGGGAGAGGGGATCAGTTTTACCTGTCCTCCTTTTGGCCCTTGTGGTCCGACAGATCCAGCCATTCCTCTCTCGCCCTAAATAATTACGACAATAAGGAACCTTAAGACTGCTTAAAGACCACGATCAAGGTAATTGCTGATTAAAAGAAAGCTGTCTATTGACGTTAGAAGCCTACGAAAACAGACGATGGTTCGTTTCCGTCGCATCGCCACTGCTTTCCTTCAGATGAAGTTTCAGCCCCATCGATGTTTTAAATTTATTTTGGGGTAATCTGGATCAGACACTGACTTACCATATTGGAAAGCGATAGGCGATCAGTATGAACGTTTTGGTGACACAAAACAATATATCGTGATTTCGAGTGATTATAAAGTATCTTTACATGGATAAGATTTGGTTTAGCGTGACTACGAGTTCAAGACAGAAGTTTTAACTTTGTATATCATCTGGAGATAATCAAATGAAGTAAAAGATAAGAATGTTGCATCGACAGTTAACATGGAGAAAATAATTAAAGAAGCCTTAGATAAAAAAAAAACGACACGAAGCTAGAAATAAAGAAGAACAAAACAAAACAACAAAACAAGAATGAAAAAAAAATAATACCTCACTTCCAGGGCTTCCCTCAACGCCATCTTCGCCTACCATTCCCTGCAAATATCGTGAATTTTTATTTTCTATTTGACTGATAAACTCCACCCTGGCCGTCCGTAGCCAAATACACTTAATTATACTTTCGGCGTAGAGTAATTTTAAACAAAAATGGAGCATTTGTTTTCATTTCGATCTCCACTAAGATAATATATCTCTTGGCTTTTTAAAGTAATACTAAAAATTAGTTACATAGCCTCTTTAAAGAAAAAGGTACAACGAGTTTTATTTTTCTTCAGTGCATGAAAAACAAGCCAATATACATATATTTTTTATCAAAGCAGGCTATACTTACTGCGCTTCCAGGAGTGCCTGATAATCCTGTTAAACCTGGCCGGCCTGGCCTACCCTAAGGAGTTATGTGTTATTATTAGCGCGAATGGTACAATAAACAATTAGGGAAGCCGAGATGAAAATTGACACTAAAAACAATATAGTGTAGGTACATTACGTTCCTCATTATATTTTTCTCACTGTTTCTGGAAATGAACAAATTCTGGCTGTACTGTGGACAGAGATAGCTCGTGACCTTGTATATCAAGATCGTTGGGTCCTTATGTAGGGCGGGGAGGACAACAATTTCGAAAATTCAGCTTTAATTATTCCCTTACCCGTTCGCCTTGTTGTCCTTGTACTCCAGGAGAACCTGGCGCACCCTAAATAATTTCAAAAATACAATTCACTACTAACAAGAATATTAAGAATGTAATCCTTTAGTAATACTCCTTTTGGTAATCAAAATGACACTATACAACAGAACAGCGTATGTAAAGAAAGCAAAAAGAACTACTCTGTCAATTGCTAAGTTATGTCAGTATTTCGCAGACAAAACGTTTAGAGTTTCGGATGGCGTCCAAAGTGTTAGAGACCGTGGTATATCTTGTAGTCTTGGAATACTGCCGCCATACCCAATACATTTGTCAAGATCAGAATAATACGACTCCCATTATCCAGCCGCTAATTAGTTATCGTTAAAAAGGCTTGGAATTTAGCTCTATCGATGGCATCTACCCTGTTTCCCAATAAAAAACAAATGCGACAGGTTTAGTTATTTCTTAAAGGCCCACCTTCAACCAAAATGCAGGGCGCGCCGTGATCACTTTCTGTGCTGAATTTTGAATCCGTGCAACCAATCAGATCACGCGTATGAATAATGGAGCATTTCAAAATAAAAACAAACGACCGTAACGTCTTTTGGGTGAAGGTGGGCCTTTAACCTAAGTTCAAGTCACTATCTTCAATTTAGGCCATGAGTTGTTTTCTAGTAATCAACAATTCATTCAGTTTTGTCTCTCAAATGTGTCTAAGAAACCATAATATTTAATATGTTTACTTGTCCTTACCTGACTTCCAGATCCTCCTCGAGGGCCTCTCTGTCCGCGATTTCCAGCAATTCCCTAAAAAGGATACACATTTAAATTAGTAAAGAAATGTTGTCTCAAATGCTATCAAACATCTTTATGAATTCTGTGCCACGCTAAAATACGACGATTTACTCCACCATGGACCCGGCGGAGACGATATAACAACGACGCTGATTACTGATTATATAAGGAAATAAGGAAATTAACATATGGTCTGAAAACATATGATCTGAAAGCCTGATTTAAGCGGAAACGTGAAATTTGGTAATCTGAAAAATACGTCGGACTCACCGCCACTGAATTTAAGACGATGGCGAAATCACCAAATGTCCTTCATTCATGAGAGTAAAAGAAATAGCACAGAACTAAGCAAATACGTATGGCAGCTAAAAGACGAAAAGAAAGAATTTGCTATCTCCTGGAAAATCCTAGCCAAGGCTAAATGCTATACCAATTTTACCAAACGATGTAACCTATGTATTACCGAGAAATTCTATATTGTATTTAAACCGGACATGGCAACACTTAACAAGCGTAGCGAGCTTATATCAACTTGCAGGCACAAGCGTAAGTTCCTCCTAAAATTCAATCGCATCCTTACAGACCAATCATAAGTTTATATCCCTATTGTTTTTTTGTTTTTGTTTTGTTTTTTTTTCGTTTGAATATTGTAACGACTTCGGTGAAGATCATATTGCTGATGTATATAAACTCTAACGAAACTTTTAAGTGTGTATGGAATTTAACTGATGAGTGGATCAACGCTTTGTTGGTCTACGAAACAGTTCTGTATTAAAGTCCATATGAAACGATATTGAGTAGAAACACTTTGTTATTACCGCTCCATTATTGTTGAGCACTATTCTGGATTTAGCAGTGTGGAATTCACCTGTCAGTTATAAATATATATGTATATATATATTTATAACTGACAGGTGAATTCCACACTGCTAAATCCAGAATATATATATATATATATATATATATAACCGTAGAACTTGTGAGGGGTCTCGCAAACAATGCAAATCCTTAACCAACGTAAAATGCTTGCTGGAGGATCACTAAAGCGATCGTGGACACTTGAAATAATCGTAAATAAAACCGAAAATGTGAGGGTCCGTTAAGCTTTTTAAATTTCGAATGTTGTAACAGTTAGTATATACCTCAGATGCTCCTGATGAAGACCGTTATGGTCGAAACGTTGAGCGAATAAACCAGCAAAGCTACATTGGAGTTGGACTCTTGACCCTCACATTTTCGGTTTTATACATATATATATATATATATATATCTGTGTCGTAACTTTTCATCAGTAGGATGCCTAAAATGTGTGCAATTCTACAATTGGTTTCGGCTCCATTAAATCCTATACCAATTGCAGAATAATTTAGGAGGAGGCACCTCTCTATATATATATATATATATTTATAATTCAACACATTGATACACTGCCTAAATATGGTAAAAAAGTTATCGATATGCGTTATGTCTACATGACCGTATAACCAGCGATGGCGGTAAATTTCGCATTTTGAAGGAAAGTGAAAATGACTGCTGCCTGCAATTTCGTGTTTTTTGGCGAAAATGTGCGTGAACTACTAGTTAAAAAGGGGAAAAGAAAGAAAAAAGAGAAGAAAAGGAAAGATAAAAATACTGTCCACATGATTGGACAAAAAAGGCGCGAAATTTTCGCGTTGTCGCGGTCACAGTGTTTCTTGGCGTAGCTGAATGAAAACTGGTTCAAAGTTTAACCGCTCGACAAGAAGTGAATGAAGGAGCACAGTTTTCGAGAAATTCCTTTGGTAATCACCTCTGGAATATGATATAGACTTGATGTTTCCTCAGAAAAGTTTCTGATCTCGTCATTACGGCTGTGGGAGCTAAAAAACGAGCATTCCAAGTTTGTAAACAACATTGATCGACTCAGCTCGTACTTCGATGTTTGAAAATTTGGTGCTTATGGAAGGACTAAAAAGCCAAATCAACTACAGGTACGATGTTTTAACCGTTTCTTGTATCCTTTAGCTGTCAATTTTTGTAAGCTTACTGTCCACGCTGCAGTTCTTTCCGACTTTTCGCCGCTATGTTTAGGTTCGTAGCTGTGTGTTTGTTCAATTTGTTTTGATTCTGAATTGAACTTTTTAAGATACGAAACACTTGTAACTAAGGCCCGGTTCAAACGTCGAACTTCACATGTGCCGAACCTAATGCAAATGAGAAAAAACTATTGTTCTTGCTCATTTGCATTAGATTCGGCACATGTGAAGTTCGACGTTTGAACCGGGCCTAAGACATTCTATGCCATTTTACTGTGTTTTAATTCTTGTAGTCACTACTCTGTCCCGTTCTTTGAGTAAAGCTCTTCACAGAAACTGTCAACTGATTGTGTACGCTAAATTAATTTTAGCTTGGCAAAAGTTTCGGCATTCACTGCTTGTTGTTTAAGAAATGGTGCGAGGTAAAATATTGTAGTTAGCCCTTTCACTTAATGAAAGGTTGTATATCTCAATGATTTTTTTTCTCGAAACTGTGATTTGTTATCAATGTGTTGAATTATAAAACAGTTATAGTGTTCAAGCTTGCACAATATTGACAAAGGCGCCACTTTCATTCATGAACTGTGTGATGTTGCAAGTGACTTGCAACATCACATAGTTCATGAATGAAAGTGGCGCCTTTGTCAATATTGTGCAAGCTTGAACACTATAACTGTTTTATAATTCAACACATTGATAACAAATCACAGTTTCGAGAAAAAAATCATTGAGATATACAACCTTTCATTAAGTAAAAAGGCTAACTACAATATTTTACCTCGCACCATTTCTTAAACAACAAACAGTGAATGCCGAAATTTTTGCCAAGCTAAAATTAATTTAAGCTTATCGTACACAATCAGTTGACAGTTTCTACGAAGAGCTTTCGTCTGCTCAAAGAACGGAACAGAGTAGTGACTACAAGAATTAAAACACAGTAAAATGGCATAGAATGTCTTATTTACAAGTGTTTCGTATCTTAAAAAGTTCAATTCAGAATCAAAACAAATTGAACAAACACACGGCTACGAACCTAAACATAAGCGGCGAAAAGTCGGAAAGAACTACAGCGTGGACAGTAAGCTTACAAAAATTCACAGCTAAAGGATACAAGAAACGGTTAAAACATCGTACCTGCAGTTGATTTGGCTTTTTAGTCCCTTCCATAAGCACCAAATTTTAAAACATCGAAGTACGAGCTGAGTCGATCAATGTTGTTTACAAACTTGGAATGCTCGTTTTTTAGCTCCCACAGCCGTAATGACGAGATCAGAAACTTTTCTGAGGAAACATCAAGTCTATATCATATTCCAGAGGTGATTACCAAAGGAATTTCACGAAAATTGTGCTCCTTCATCGCTCCTTTATTCACTTCTTGTCGAGCGGTTAAACTTTGAACCAGTTTTCATTCAGCTACGCCAAGAAACACTGCGACCGCGACAACGCGAAAATTTCGCGCCTTTTTTGTCCAATCATGTGAACAGTATTTTTCTCTTTTCTTTTCTTCTCTTTTTTCTTTCTTTTCCCTTTTTTAACTAATAGTTCACGCACTTTTTCGCGAAAAAACACGAAATTGCAGGCAGCAGTCATTTTCACTTTCCTTCAAAATGCAAAATTTACCGCCATCGTTGGTTATACGTCATGTAGACATAACATATATCGATAACTTTTTTACCACATTTGGGCAGTGTATCAATGTGTTGAAAGCAACTACTGTGATTTGCAGTCTGTCCATTTGAATTGCTATATTGATCGTTATGCTTATGCTTGCGCGCATGCGTATGCTTATGTCGCTAGTGAAAATCAGCAAGACTAGAATCAAACTGATGTCAAATTAATTAAGGTAGTATTTACCTGCATTCCAGCTTCGCCACTTGGTCCTGTTGGTCCTTGAGATCCTGGCTCCCCCTTAAAAGGTAATTTAGAATATCAGAATACTAAATCAGTCATTTTGCTGCTTATTGACCTGGTATCTAACTCAGATGAATTTACACCTAATAAGCGAAGCTATTTAGCAATAAATTCTGGAAAGACGTCATTGGCAAGCTTGTTAATGTTTTGTTTATTGATTTTAAATTTTGATTTTTTTTCCAGAGCGTCCACTTCTAAGAAAAGCACTGGACCGTATATACATCTTTCTTACCCTTGAACCTGCAAACCCTCGGACGCCAGGCGAACCAGAAACGCCAGAAGCTCCCTTGAAAAAAAAAAAAAAAACAGAGGAAGTGAGGAGATTATTTTATAGTGAGGAGATTATTTTATAGCCTAACACACGAAAAATGTTTGCGCAAAAAGCGAGGTGTGTGGAGTATGTTGGATTAATGATGGCCTTCACTAAATAAAACTCATATGGTCCGAGAAAAAGTCGCACTAAATGGTGATTTATCCAACAACAGTCAATAATCCCAAAATTAAACGATATACCATATTTTGCAGTCTCCAGGTGTTTTTACGAAATCATTAACTTTTCTCAAACCGGCCAGGCGACACGGAATGGTGTTTGTTGATAGAATTAATTAGCACAAACTCACTTGTTTTCCAGTTGCGCCTGCATCACCACGGCTTCCTGGACGGCCCATGTCACCCTGTTAAACAAGATCAAAATAAAATTATATATTGATTTAAGAAAGATGTAATAGCTAGGGACAAAGAAAACAATCTGTGTTTCGACCTAACGAAAGAAGCGACTCCCCGAAAGAAGCGACTTCCCGAAAGAAGCGACTCCCTGAAAGTAGCGACTTCCTGAAAGTAGCGACTCCCTGAAAGTAACGACTTCATAACAGTAACGTCAAAACTTTGTGGCTGCTAATAATTCCTGAACGCAGCGACTTCCCAAACGTAGCGACTCCCTGAAACTGAGTAACGTCAAAACTTTGTGGCTACTAATAAATCCCGTAAGTAGCGACCCCCGAAAGAAAGGTCAAAACTTTGGGCTGCTAATAAATCCCAAAAGTAGCGACTCCCTGAACGTAGCGACTTCCTGAATGTAACGTCAAAACTTTGTGGCTGCTAATAAATCCCGAAAGGAGCGACTCCCTAAATGTAATGTCAAACCTTTGTGGCTGCTAATAATTCCCGGAAGTAGCGAGCACCCCGAAAGCAGCGAGCCCCGCGAAAATAACGAGACCGATTGTTTTTTTTTAATTAGACACAACACAATCTAGACATGCGGATCCCACCCACGGATTCGTGTCATTTTTCAACAACAATTATTGTTGCGAATTTCTTCCTTTATTTCCTCGAAAAAATAGCTCGCACCAGCTTTATTTAACGTTTTTGTTCCCCGACAGTAGCGGGCCCAAAGGCTGCTAATAACGAGAGTAGTTATTTTCGGAACGTTACGATATAGATAAAAAGCACGCCGGTGCATTTTACCAGTGTCATACCTGTCTGCCTTTGTCTCCTGCTGATCCTGTTTGACCTGTTGGTCCGTCAGAACCCTATGCGAAAGATTCCGGAAAGTAGATTAAGAGGCAAACAACTGATTAATCTCAATTTATTAGGAAAATACCATGTGTCCATAGGAATATTTTAACCAAGATGGGTTTTGAGACGAATTGGGTATACATGCATGTACCACAAATCGAAATCAACAGTAGTCCTACCCATGTAGCATTAAATAAATTTGAGAAAAAAGTGTATTGCATTTTCTGAAAAATCTTAAAACCTGGCAAAATAAAGCGATCTTTTAGCTTAAAAATAATCTGAGCAGACCAGCTTTAATTTCAGAAAACAGTGGGTCAATTTCGATATATTATAATTAAGATTCTAACTTGACTCCGAGGCCTAGGGGAATAAAACAAAATAATTTTATTATTCCTTCTTGAACTTCAACGTGATTTCTTAATCTGTTTTATTCCCCTAAGTCTTCGAAATAGGCTGATCGCACTTTTCTTCCCATTCCCTCTCCTCCTCCTTCAAACACAGGTACGCTTAAATAAAATTTGCTTTGTTTTTGTCGTAAAGTGTCTTTTATCGATAAAAATTAAGCTATGTTCTCTAGGATGTACATAACAGCCAAATGTATCTTTGACCGATTAGAAATTTATTTCACCACAGTGAGTTGAAAAATTTTTCTTGTCAGTTTGCGAGAGATTATTTTCATTTCGGGTAGTTTCAAGTCTGAGTGACTCTTAAAAAGTCTGAAAGGTTTCCCTATAATTTTGCCCTCTAAATTATATAAAACAAGTAATCGCATGTTCCCTCGTAAAATTAAGGATTAATATCACTTGTGTTTTCAGAATCTGTAGAAATTTCTACAGCTTTTCTGAAAACACGCGCGCGTGATATTAATCCTTAATTTTACTCGGGCCCATGCCATGTCATGCGTCACTCATACGATAAAAAATACATTTCTCCTGTTGCAACGATCTTAAAAACTCTGTACAGCGGTTAGCTCAGAATCGGCAGCGCCATACACAGATAATCGATAATTTAAGTTTCGAACCACGTTACTTACACGTTCTCCTGTATTCCCAGTAACTCCAGCATCGCCAGATCTACCCTGTAAAAAGGCAATTTCAAAAGGGAAAAAAAACTGTTTTCAAAGTTTTGTCTAAGACAAGTGGTGTCAGCATTAATAAAATCAAGATATATACCTGGATTCTTGAAAACGATATCGCTCTAAGTAAGCGTTTATGAGTGTGCTTTGCCTTGTTTTTTTTTTTTTTTTGTCGTTCAAAAACTATCTCCAAACCCCCAAATATAAAAACTGAAGACTTTTGCTAGTCTTTTTTTTTTCTCGCACTCCCTTTCCCTCTTCTCTCTCTCTCTCTTCTTTGTGATTTTCGGGCTGATCGAGATCATAAAAAGCCCTGTTTTGGCTAGTTGTAGTGAAATTGCAGTAATTTTCGTTGACCACGTTTTAAACACTTTCAAACGATGTTTCAACTTGTTGGATAAGTAGAAAACAGATTCATCATTTTAAAACGATTGGCTGATAATGGAATAGGACCTGTCTCTATTTTCGTTCAACAACGTTCAACATGTTCAATGGCCTATTTCAACATTCAACATAGCATGATACACTGTTCAACTTGTTGAATGGCCTATTTCAACATTCAACATGGCATGATACACTGTTCAACGTGTTGAATGGTCTATCTCTCATTCAACATGGCATGATAGACTGTTCAACATGTTGAATGGCCTATTTCAACATTCAACATGGTACAGTGAAACCTGTATTAAACGGACCCGTATTAAGCGGACACCCCCTATTAAATGGACACCAGCTGCTTGGGTCCCTAAATGGTCTTCCCATATTTACTATAAAACGAACTTGTATTCAGCAGACTCCTATTAAGCAAACACTTGTGAGGGTCCCGAGGGTGTCCGCTTAATACAGGTTTACCTGTATAATACACAGCCGTCACCGCATCTGTTGATCAACAAATGTTGAACCGTGTAGTATCATAGGCTTTAGAGTCAATGATAAACAACGATACCTACCCGGTCACCAATAGTTCCTTGCAGCCCTTGCTCTCCTGTTGGTCCTGGCTCACCCTGAGGTATAGCAAACACTTTGATCAAAGCACGCTATCGTTGTGCTTGATACCATTGTAATTATCAAGTAATGGTGGCCTATAGTGTCGTTATATTAACTTTACGCAGTCACAACGGTGACGACAACGAGAACGTTAAAAAAAAAAAAACAATAGAGCTATTTTCGTATGACCTTATTGATAAACGGTTTCCCAGAGTGTGTGTGATTTGTTTTTATCTTCCAATAGTTGAAAGAATCAAAACCGACTTTGCTCGTTTTCCCGCTAAAGATATCCCTAATATGGAAAGATGCTTGTCTGATTGACCTATCAGAATGCTGAAAAGTGAGTGACGTCAAAGCGAATAGCTATTTTTTAGCTCCTGATCCGTTCACTTTGCTTTGCGTCTTCGCTAAAATAACCAAAATCCACACGTTTTTACCTCCGTTTGCCAAACCCGTCAAATTGTTCCTGTTCGTTTGTTGGTTTGGTTGTGAGTACGCATAATCATTTCAAGGTCATACGAAAGTTAGTCTAGTGTTAATGAGCGAAAACTAAATGACTCTACACGTGTTTCATACACTTTGGTGCATTACTTTTCCGTACTCTACACAACTATAGCGCGAAAGGACAGTCGACACAAGATGGAGAATTTTCCTTTCTCTTTATGAAAAAGAACGTCTTCCTTGTGAATTAGCTCCTGGATAGTTTGGATACTTTAGACGAGTTAAACGAAATGGTATAATCGCGAAGTAGTTTGAAAGAACGGAAATCAGTTCAGTTTTGACTTATTCTTAATTCCTTGGCTTCGCCGTCGTGGCTGCGTTAAGTCCCTATATTTTTACTATATAGGAAGACAACGATAGGAGAGTAATATTTTGTCTATGCAGAGTTAATTTAATTAAGCGCCTGCTTTTTATGACCATATGTACACAGCAGAAATACTTTATTCAGACAGATTAAACGTTTATTAAGACCGTTCAGATTACATGTACTAATTAAGAAAACGTATTGACTTTAACCTGTAGTTATACGAAAACGTTTTTTTTTAACATGAATAAGAACAGAAGATGTATTACAGTAAACCATATATCTTAAGACGGATACCCTTGTAAGGCGGACACTTCTCTAAGACGGACATTAACTATTGGCTGGTTCTGGCCGAATTTTACTTATTCGTCTATAACTAAATTCTCTATAAGGTGGACACCTAAAGCTGGTGTCTGACTTTATAGACAGAGTTCACTGTAGCTATAATGAAAGTTTCTGTTGACGCATTTCATAACTTTTTCAGTAATCTTCGTTGCAAGATCCCAGGAAAATAACTCCAGCTGCATTCTCTCCTAAACGGCAGATAGGTAAGCTACTACTTTTCTAATTTACTATTTTAAGATTTTTCTCTTACCGTAGCTCCCTTAGATCCTCTGGAACCGACTGTGCCTTGTTCGCCTTCCTGACCATCATCCCCAGGATTACCTTGCGGCCCGGTGTCTCCGCTCTCCCCTGTATAACCTACCTCGCCTTCAGACCCCGCACGACCACTGGTACCCTTTGTTCCAACAGGTCCAGGGGCACCTGGAGAACCAACCCGACCGGGTGCACCCTGCAGTTAATAAGAAAAATGTTAGACGTGACTTCCGAGAAAACTCGTTAGAAGTGTGATGCTCTTGTAAAAAATAACTGACCTGTGAAGAATATTTGGGCGCAGATTAGTGCAATTGCTTATAGAGCAGTTTTCAACTGAGTGTCGAAAGTAATTACACAATTGCTTTGGTTTTGCATTGCTACGCTTTGTGATTGGCTAAAAAATCTCGCGCCACTTTCTCGACCAATCAGAAGTAAAACCAAAACCAATCGTGACTTGCTCGCACGCGTTTTCCCGCGCTTGGCGCCGGCGACATGTAATTGCTTCGAGCTCTGATTGGTTCATTAGATTGTTTACGACTATTGTGCTTGGTCAAAGTAATTACTTTGGTTTTAGTTTTACGACACTCAAATGAAAACTGCTCTATCGCACGCAGTTAATAAATTGTGTTCATACCTGCTGTGATCACTTTTTAATTTAATTTCGTATCTGCAACTGGTCAAATGCCATTTTTGCGCTGCCGTAGATCGGTTTTATACAATTATCTCGTGAACGTTTCTAGCAATCCAAAATGCCTCCATTAGTTTGTTAGTTTGTGGGTTAATGTTATGTGATGTTGTGTAAATTTTTTGGTGATTTTTACAACAATTTGAGAGAGAAAAAGGGGGGATTTGTAAAATTTAGAACAATAAGAAATATTGCGGAAGATTTGATTTTTAAGTTTTAAATTAGAATTTGAAGTTAATAATTAGTCTAGATGGACACCAAAATAGTCCGCCATCAACCTGGGATGATCTAACGTGGGTATCAATTGTTTGTTGGTATTTTCGCCCTTTGTTCTTTCTTTAACCTTTTACTTCCCAAGAGTAGCAAAAATCAAAATTCGAGAACTCCCACATTTCAGTTTGTAAAATATTGACAAAACAAATGGTACCATGTAAAAGTACTACTGAAAAGCTTTCATTTGAATGGTCACACCATAACATTTTGTCCACAGACTGAAAAGTTAGAACAACACCTTATGTCTCCATAATTGACTCTGGGAGTGAAAGGGTTAAAACCCTTACTATTTCATTAAAATTCATAACTACTTCTTGTTCATAAGAAGACTAAACGTCACCTGTAAACCAGTCAGTCCTGGTTCTCCCTGTGCACCTTGTAAGCCCTTAAAATGTAAATATCCAACAACAGTTACTACTGGTGGCATAGTGACTATGTCAAATTATTTTTTGAAACCAAACTTTAAAAAATTAATATCCTTAGAATTAGATTTATCGTGATAAAAGCATAAGGGCTGAAGGATCACTTGAATTGCTTCGATGACGATGAAGGCAGCAAGTACATGGGAATCGATCTACTCTGGTTCTCTGATGTCCATGGGGATTAAATAACGTATACCTGGCTAGGGAAGAAACCCAGAAATCAACAACGCGGTTACCATAACGCAGTTGATAACATACTTCACGCACAAAAATAAACGATTAGAAAAACTTAGCGTAAGTTTGATGTTTAGAGGTTATGTTACCTGTTCCCCTCGAGGGCCGGGTGGACCACGTAACCCAGTTGCTCCTAGAATGCCCTGTTGTTAATCAGAATAAAGGAAAAGTTAAAATTTCAACTTCTCATTACCGTATTTCCTCAAATAATAGCCGGGGGCGATTATAAATTTTTTCACTGCAAAAATGGGGCGATTATTCGACGAGCGGCCATTAATCGAGTGAGGTGATTAGTAATAGTAATTGGACTGAGTGGAGTACAATTCAGGGAGCAATCGGGCGAGTAATTTCAAATCGGCCGTGCGTGTAGCGCAAGGACGATTTGAAATTACGAGCACGATTACCCCTGAATTGTACGACACGAAGTTCAATTACTAATTAATCGAATCAATAACAAAATTCGAGATTAAAAAGTCTATGTGGAGTTTTTGTACTCAAAACGTCAAGGTTATTTTCTATCAGTTTGAAAGCAGGAAGAAACAGCGAGAAAAAAGCCCATTTAAGTGCACCTGATTGACGCGCGCGCAACGTAGGTGTCCAATTACAGCTATCCAATTACAGAAAGTTGTAATTGGATAGCTGTAATTGGACACCCACGTGACCGCGCGCCAATTACGTAAGAAATAGGCGCGTGGATGACCAATCGCAATCGAGAATTTTGTTATTGATACGATTATTTCAAATATTGCTCGCTGGAAATGCTAATGTGCTAATTAGAGAGCTCCAAGAAATAAAGGAAAGAGTCAAATACACGAACGTCACTATAGAAAAACTATATGAAACCTGTGCTTTTGTCAGTGTCGGATCCAAGGGGAGGGTCAGGGCGGTCCGGATCCCCTGTTCTTTGTTTAATTTTTACTACTTGCTTGACACTGAAATTCTAGCATATCACTATTTAACTGATGTTTTTTTCTTCAGTGAAACGCGCTTTGCATTTTAAACTAATTTTAAATATTCAAAAATGTAATTGTGTTTGGGTACCCTCTATGGTCTGTTCGCAAAGCTGGACTGCCCGACTGGCATTAACAGAAACACGCGCTCGTCCCTTTACGAGTACAATTCATGTACACGGTAAGGGACCAAGGAAACTGACGTTAAATCAGGATTATAACATGCAACCGCGACTGTGGGGAGGGAGGTGTGGAGGAAAAGTTTGTACCCCCCCCCCCCCCCCCAATAAAACATTCCTGGATCCGCCTCTGACTTTGTAACTTTCCTGTAATTGTACCGATTGCTTCCTATACAACTAAAGTGAATTTTAACTTGACTGGGAGGATATGAAAGAAAGGCGAGGGCGATTAATCGAGGGAGGTGATTATTTCAAATATCTCCACCAAAGAGGAGCGATTATTCGAGAGAAAAGCTATTATTGTAGGAAATACGGTAAGTTAAAGTACTGCAGTAATTTTAATTAAAGTTTAAATGACCATATTGCGTCATTAAGGAACTCTTTCTCCGCATCAGAAGGTTTCTATTTTAACTACATGAATAAAGGCGTTTACTCCATGCCGAATGTGACGGGGATAAAAAGCAACAAAAACGAAAAAAGCCTACCGTGGCTCCGTTTGATCCTGGGCTTCCAGGAGCACCACTCTCTCCCTAACAATGTGAGAAGTACAATAAACGATAAAAAATAGCGAAAAAGTAGTCCGATGTTTCGACGCCACCATGACATCATTAGGGAGCTTTAGCAACCACGACGGCAGTGCCAAAGAAAACGTCATTGAAAAAAGAATTTGCGCTCATTTAAACTACTTTGAAATTGATCCAAATTGTTTAATTTGCCTAATGTTACTGGAATTGTCCAAGAGCTGAATTGGTAGGGACGGCTTTCAATTTCAAATAAAGCAAGGAAAATTAACCTATAATTTGGTCATTTGAAGTTGTTGTTTTTCGGGGAACGGCAAAGAAATGTATCAAATGAAAAACGCACGTGCAGAAGCATTCTTTACGCTCATTCAATGAGGTTTGGTAGTTAGTTTAGTAATAAACCTATTGTTTTGTGTCGCTCCTGCCGTTGCCGTTGTGGTTGCTAAGGGCTGTTTCTCATATAATCGTCCCGGTCGCCCCGGTCGTCCGAGTCATTTCAAAAAATTTTTTGCAAACGACTCAGACGATCGGGACGACTCAAGCGATTTGGGTTCTAATATGATCGTTCCGGTCGTCCCGAACGTCAATAGCGCGGTCGTAAACTGGGTCTGACAACATGTTTTGGGCGCGAGAATCGTAAAAAAATGGTCGCCATTTTGGAACTGGCAGAGCTATGAATACTGGGAAATAATAGTGAATTATGGGGTAGATTTGGGTCGCTTCGATCACCTCAGTCGTCCCGGTCGCCTGAGAGTAGTTCTCATATGATCGTCCTCGATTTTTCACGATCGTCTTAGTCGTCCCAATAGAACACAGTTCTATTCAAGCGACCGCGATCGTCCCAGTCGTCCGGGTCATTCGCGATCGTCCCGGGTCGTCTCAGAAGTGTTCTCATATAATTGTCCCGGTCGTCCGTGTTCTTTTGAAAACGACTCGGACGACCGGGACGATTATATGAGAACCAGCCTTAAAGCTCCCAAGTATAAAACAACGTTAAACAGAACTTAATATATACAAAAAAGTTGAAAGACTAGCATGCATAAATAAAACACACAATAAAGTAAAGTTGAAATTATTGTTGAGAATAAGTAATAATTGCGGGTGTTCAAAGAAATGATAGTTTGGCATGGATAGAATCGGACTGCTTGTTGAGACATTACATGTGATGTCACCGATGGTTCAGATGTTGTGATTACTCTTTAGTTGTAAGAAGTATTGGAATTAATCCAAATCACGTTCTTTGTTTCTGCTAAGAAGTACATAACAAGCGCGGATTAACTTTAAAGCGGATCTCCTCTAACCTAGCCATGATTGGCACACCGTAATGTGTGGCAATGAAGAAGTAGCTGTATTACAAGGTTGGTCCGGCTTAACCAAAGTTATGCGACTGAGCTGTTATTTAAACCATGTAATGGTGGTCTTGATAATCAGATTGCCGTAGCACCGAGGCGAAGTGAGGTTCTAGTATATTTAACAGGTTAAATATACATGTACAATTCTAATTGAACATGCAGGATAAACGGCAGCTGTGGGTTCTTTGAAATGTTATCGACGAAAGCTTGGCTTTTTTTTTTTAATTTAGAATTTGTGTACAAAGACCACGCTAAACGGGACTGGCAGAAGCTATTTTACTGGAACAACTTTCTAAAATTCAGTATTTTTATTACGTCTTTGGACTCTTTGAAAACCTGCAGAGTAGTTTCAATTGAATTAGTCTATTAAGTTCTCATAGTTGTTAAGTAGCTTAATTAACTTAAACGGGGAACAGGACAGCGCATGTTGAGCAACAGGCACACTTACCCGTTGGGCTGACTAACACGAGGGGCACATGAAGAGCTAATCGCACATTAATTATTAACTATTATTAATTATCAAAACCTATCTCACCATTTCACCATCTTCGCCACGTTCCCCTGCAATTCCAGTCCTACCCTGGCGGCCCGTTGGACCTCTGGCTCCATCATTTCCAGGAGGCCCTGAATCTCCTACAGGCCCCTGTTTTGGGCATGCGTAGATTAGCGTTCGTAATTAGCAGTAGATTGTACCCACCCAGTATACTACTAAGGTTAGAAAATATTCAGGGCATATTTTTTGTTTTTTTTTTTTGTCCAGTTTCTTTTGGCTTTAGAATTCCAGCTATGTGCTCTAGTCGCTCTGCAAACAGCACTATCGGCGTACTTTATAAGTAGCATTATTGTGAGTAATTTATTCGTAAATAGTAGTATTGTTGAAATGCAATTTTATTGAAATGCAACAAAAAAAGGTTAAAATATAGATCTAGGGACCGAAAGTGAACCCGGTGGTAACCTTAAGAACTTTTACTCCTTAAGTCAAGCCTTGAAACATGTGACTTATACGAAATTCTGTACACCCCAGTGTACACATATTGTTAGTTTTCAGAATCGTTACTGTTCTTGTTATCTCAATTAGTATAGGTAATCATACGGTTACGAGTTCAATTTGGGATTAATTTGCACGAGTGAGTTTTTCAAAAAGCTCAAATTGCACTCACCGAAGCGGCTCGTGCAATTTGAGCTTTTTGAAAAACTCACTCGTGCAAATTAATCCCAAATTGAACTCGTAACCGTATGATTACCTATACTAAGCCGCTTCGGTGAGTGCAATTTGAGCTTTTTGAAAAACTCACAAGTGCAAATTAATCCCAAATTGAACGAGAAAACCGTATGATTGCTTATTTTTGCAAAACATTTTTGCATCAGTTTTTTTTTTTCGATTTGTAATTTGCACTGGTGTTACACTTTTTGCACCGGTGTTACACTTTTTGCACTGGTGTTACACTTGAACTGCACTGCTCTTAGCCAATCAGAATCGAGTAATGGATTGTGGATCCACAGCACTTTGACAATGTTATGACGAATTTTATCATCAATAACAGGACAGACGCATAAAAAACTGACGTCAATTTGTTAATTCTTGGTTTTCACATGACGTCATAAAAATAAAAAATATAAAGTATACATCCTACAAAGCTGTTTCTAACATGGTATGTGGATAAAAGTATGATTAATCTTTCACAAAAAGTTTCAGGTTTTAACGACGTTTTGCTTCCGATTTACAAAGGTTTTAAATGTGTCACGCAATTCGTCACGCTATTTCAGATAAGCCGTGAAAATTTAACAAATTTACACCGGTTTTCCGTGGTGTGGACTCTTATTTACCACGATTTACGTCATCACATGGTCAAAATGTTGTGGACTCACGAGGCGCAGCCGAGTGAGTCAGCAACAAATTTTGACCATGTGATGACGTAAATCGTGGTAAATAAGAGTCCACACCACGGAAAACCGGTGGAAATCTGTTTTTTTTTACCACAATATTTGAAGAAATAATACGGGGAAAAATCGAAGTTTCGTTACAAAACGTGACTGCTAAGAAAGCGCGAGCGTTGTCTATAACTTCCTCGCAATCTGATTGGTTTATTTTTTCAAGCGCGCGCTTTTATATGCATTGCGTGATGTTAGCGTCAGCACCGTTGTCTGTACTCTCATTTACCACCCGCATCGACCAATCGGATTGCGAGTTAAGCGGCAATTGTGGTAAAAAAACAAAATTGAATCAGCTGAAAGTTATTGTTTGCATTATAAGTGCTTATAAGCCGAGTTAATGGAGCTTATAGCAAATACAATATTTTTTATTTGATTTTTGGTGTAATTAAGACTGAATTTTTGGCCGCCATCAGGGGCACAATGATGGCCGCTCCATACATTTCTTACTAAAAATGTCTAATACTCGTTCGCCCATAACTCTTGAATTAAATGCTTTGGCGCTTCAAAATTTGGCCAAGATGTGTAGTTTTAAACTTTCTACAATTCCATAAACATTTTGGATTCGAAATCTATTGTTTAATGCTTCTGAATTTTGGTATGACGTAAGTGAAAACAAACAATAGGTAATACAATGGTTTCTAGGAATATTTGGGATAAATACCGCGAGTTATATTTCAAAATTGTCCCAAAATATCACGAGCTGATTCAACGAGTGGTATTTAGGACAATTTTGAAATATTACAAGAGGTATTTATCCCAAATTCCCCGTAGAAACCATCGTAAAAATATTTGTTTATACTACAAGGCTGAGATATTTCGCTTTTTCTATAAACGCTCACACTTGTGATCATTTTCCTAAGCACAGCGACAACTAACCATCTCTGCTTCATCTTTTCATTTTAATGGTAATTGGAAACTTTGGTGAGTAACTTCCAAGGCACCAAGGAGCTCTTTAGAACGCAACAAACCGTCTTCTTTGGCGGTCAGTTCTTTCATAGACGGAAAACATTGGCGTGAGGCCATTTTGCGCGTACTTGCATGCTCGCAGCGGAAGCAAATTTTCGATGAAACTTTAAGCATTTTCCACTTTTTACGGTTTCTCTGTCCTCAAAGTTAGAAACACTACTGTCCACTTCGTCTAGATGGCGGGCAAGTACGATAGTTGCCCACTTCGGTGAAGAACTTATCCATTTGCTCGTAGCTAAAATATCCTCATTGTATTCTTTGCTTTTAACCCAACTTGATCTTACAAGGATATAATAGGTCTTCGTACCTTTTTACGTGTTGGCAATTTCTAAACATTCCTTCAATTATTGTAATTCACTGTCATCAAAATCAGTCAGGAAAGCTATCCGCCATTGTTTCAACAACAAGACAAAGCCGTCCCTCCCTTTGCCACGGCAACTGTAATTTCTACATGCAGGTATTTCTTATTAGGCTGAAATATAGCTCGTCTCAGCCAATCAGATTTCAGAAATTTCTCAGCCAGTAGTATAACACAAGTAACCTCTGCAACATAGTTGCCTCGTTAACTAAACAACCTAACAAAGTTATGGAATAAGCGCCCAACGCAGGCGTTTTTCACAGTAAAGATATTAATAGTATAGAGTGGGGCCAAGTCAGATACCTGATCTCCAGGATACCCTTCAGGTCCGGGATTTCCGCGGGATCCTTGGTCTCCCTTTAATAGAGAAATGCATGTCATTTGGGCGATCATTTTGAAACTGGTCTAAAAAATGTTAAAGTGATCTTATAAAGAAACTTTTATGAAACTAAATCATTTTCGGCAAACTCTCCGTTGCCTTCGGCAGAGTTAGTTAGGCCCGGCTCAAACGTCGAACTTCACATGTGCCGAATCTAATGCAAATGAGCAAAATCTATTGTTCTTGCTTATTTGCATTAGATTCGGCACATGTGAAGTTCGACGTTTGAACCGGGCCTTAGAAATTCTAAAATAGGAACCTGAACAATAGGCAAGAACGCCTTTTCCTGCAGGAAGCTTTGCATTCCATCCGCAAACGATCATATACAATTCCCACAGGTTTATTTACCTTTAGCAGCATCCTTGTAGACCAGCGGCTTGAAATAAGAACCGATTATGCTTGCAGTGGCACTGTTTTAAACTAACTCTAACGAAGGCAACAGAGAGTTTGCCGAAAATTTAGTTTCTTAAAAGTTTTTTATGAGATCATTTGAACAATTTTAAATCAGTTTCAAAACGTTTTAAAGTTAACAAGAGAAATACATGTTGGTACTTAATTGTTGTTAGTAACTTTATCGTTCAAAGGCTTAACCGTTGCTAAACGGAAACGTAGTCAACGATAGTTTAACAAAATTAATAACAACTTGTATACAGAGTCAGCCCCTCCTCCACAGGCGACTCTTTCGCTAGACGAGAAACTGGTAAAGAGGACAAGAATGCGACTGACGGGGACGGGAGGAGAGAAAAAATGAAGCTTGCTCCCTTAAATGATGGACCACTCCTACCTCTCGCATCGAAGTTAGCTGAAGAATTATTATTTAATTACTTGGCAGGACTACTCCATATTCTTATTGTTTAACATGTAGATAATTTAAGACAAACAAGGACTTTGGTACAGCTGGCCGTTCCATTGCCGAATTACTATTTACTACAGGCAATTACTGCAATTAAATATTAAATATTAAACATTAAGGCTCCTAGCCTCGTACTCGCTCTTGTCTTGTGATTAAAATAATTATTGTTCCTTTAGCTCTCTGAATTTTGCAAAACGGAGATTAATGACGAGTACTTGTTTTTCCTGAATTAGAAATTGGTCAAGGCCAAAAAGACAAAGATTTATTCGACAATATAACATGGAAATTGTCAGCAAAATTTCATTATTAAATGAAATTTAAGTGTACCCTTAAGCTGTGCATGAAACTTTACATGATTAGTAACATCGAAGTCATAGCACTCTGCCCTATGTTTTATTGTCACTACTAAATCTTGATTTTCCCTCTGAAATGTAGCATATAGTTAGAAAAAAAGGGAATTCTGCAAAAACTTACATCAGGACCAGGTAATCCAATATCTCCCCTTATGCCAAGTGCTCCGATGCGCCCCTATGGCATAAAAAAATAACGGGAAAATGTGAGCACATCATACAAATAAAGAAGTAGAAACATACAAACATCAACCTCGTCCCAAGGGGCTTCTCCGCTTTGTTCAAATTCAAAATGGCGGGTCGGGGGAAGAAGACCCTGGTCAAGGCTGCCAAAGTACTCTAAAAATCCTTGCGTTTCTTGGAGTTCCACCGCGTTCAAACGTCCGAGGCGTTTTTCGTTTCATTTAGTGGGATTTTAATATTAAATGGAAATATGGGCAAGGATGTATTAATAAAATTAGTTGACGTTACTTTCTTTTAATTTCTCTCAAAATAATGAGCTTTTACCGTTGAAAACGTACTGACCAAAACTCTGCGCCTGATCAAAATTATGTTGGCAAATGGCGCCGACAATTCTGCAGTTCACAGTTTTTAAACGGTTAGAACTTTTTTGGTAAATTTTCAAAACGTTTGGTAAATTGACAGTGTGTTGGCGATATATTAAACTTTAAACAGTGAAAATGACAACCTTTACTTTTAAGTACTTTGCTTAACTTGTGCAAATTTCTCTCGTTTGACCGCGGTTAATCTTGGAGTATTTTGACAGCCTTGTCCAGGGTCTTCTCCGCCCGACCCGCCATTACAAGCGGAGAAGGGCCTGGGCACCCTATCCGTCAGCGTTCAGCTCCAGTTACGGACACTTTTTCTGCTTCCCGAGGTCGTCCGCTAACGGGTGCTTTTACTGTAAATCATAGTCCATTCCATTGCCTGGCCAGGCAATTTTGGATCGTATTGGCATAGTAAAGCCAAAAAAACCGATTATTCGAGGATAATTTTACTTTGTATTGTGTCAATGAATGCTTAAAACTGTTGTAAAAATAGCTTTATAATGAGATTGCTGTTGAGTTATCTTCTGAACATTTATATATTTTATAAGCCCAGTGGTTCCTTTTGGGCTTCCTTGCTCTTAAATTTTATATTTATTTACTGTTAGTAACGGTATACAATATAGGGCAATAAACTAAACTAAAACTAAACTAATTATTTCCAAGACAGACTCATGCATAATTTGTTATTTGCACAATAATAATAATAATAAAAAAAATGATTTAAACTCACAACTGCACCAGGGTCCCCTGCTGCTCCTGTCCTGCCATGAGCGCCGATGAAACCCTGAAAATGAAACAGAAGGCACTCATTATTTTTCCGGGGAAAGTGGCTATCACTAGAGTAAAGTAAAGTAAAGTCGCACACGAGCCAGATGTCCCACACGGCCGGAGTTTAACCCGGTTTCTGTAGCATGAAGCGACTAGGAATATTGCTACTCCCCCCTGGATGGGATGCTAGTCCATCGCAGGGTTACCCCCAGCATTTTGTCGCCGGTACCCATTTATACACCTGGGTGGAGAGAGACAGTGTGGAGTAAAGTTTCTTGTCTAAGGAAACAACACGACGACAGAGATCAGGCTTCGAACCACCGACCTTCAGGAGACGGTCCCACATTACATGACTGAAAATTCGATTCTGAGAGCGACGCAGTTTTGTATGTGAGCTGCCTTATGTATATAGGGAAGATATCAATGACGTCACCAATTGTTATTAATGTGCCAACCAGAGCCTTATTGGCTGCCGAAACAAAGGGCTCTTTTGTTCCAGTGGTTGGTACATTTGAATAACAAAAAGAATGTTTGTAAACAGATATCATCCCTATTCGCACTGCATATATTACGAACAACGCTATAAAATCTACCACCATGAATAAATTACCCCATTGCTGCTCAACTACAGAAGCGGTATACGACGTTGAACAGTACGCGAGATTATAACCACAGTTCTACTTAAGAAGATACGTCGAGTGAAAGGTTTTGAAATGGCCGCAGAGCAACGACCGCGAGATGTGCAATATCCTCAGGCAGTCGAACCTCAAGCCGAACCAGCGCCGCTGGTAGTAGCGCCAAACCAGCCGCCTCCGGCTGAGCGACAGGAGCAACCTCAGCCTGCAGGACGAGTAGAAGGGGAAAGAGAGGGAAACGTCGAACTAGAGGTAATTTAAGACACGTGGAATTTACATTTTCTCATTCTGTTAGTTGTTTACATAGTCGTTAAAATTCGTGTTTCTGACCGAGAAGAACTCGTTTCACTGCGCTTGTTTAGTCCTGGTTTGCTGTGCTGCATTCAGTCATTGTTTGGAGAGTTAAAATGTTGTATTCTTATCCTTCGCGGTTGTTTCGTTAACTTTATCCTCGTATAAGTTTTGTCTCCTCGTTCGTTATCGTCGATACATTATGTTAATACATTTATAATTATGGAATATTCTCCAGGTTGTATTCAGTAGTTTTAAAGGTCGGCGTAGTGGTATTTATTTATATTCCTGTGGTTTCATTTAGATTCGAGTAGGCGTTTAGCCCACTCAGTATTTATTCCGATAAATTAAGTGTGGTCGCGGTCGACCAATAAGTTAAGTGTGGTCGCGGTCGACCAATAAATTAAGTGTGGTCGCGGTCGACCAATGATTAAGCGTGGTCGCGGTCGATCGATAAATTAAGTGTTGTCGCGGTCGACTAATAACTTGAGTGTGGTCGCGCTCGACTAATAAATTAAGTGCGGTCGCGGTCGACTAATACGTTAAGTGTCGTCGCTGTCGACTGAATGTAAGGGTGGTCGCGGTCGACCAATAAATTAAGTGTGGTCGCGGTCGACCAATAAATTGAGTGTGGTCGCGGTCGACCAATAAATTAAGTGTGGTCGCGGTCGACCAGTAGATTAAGTGTGGTCGCGGTCGACCAATGGATTAAGTGTGGTCGCGGTCGACCAATAAAGTCTGGTCGCTGTCGACCGAATGTAATTGGGGTCGCGGTCGACCAATAAATTAAGTATGGTCGCGGTCGACCAATAAATTAAGTGTGGTCGTGGTCGACTACTGACATCAAATGTGGTCGCTGTCGATCGAATGTAAGTATGGTCGCGGTCGACCGAATGTAAGTGTGGTCGCGGTCGACTAATACATTAAGTGTGGTCGCGGTCGACCAATAAAAGTGTCGTCGCGGTCGACCAGTAAAAGTGTGGTCGGGGTCGACCACGAACAATTGACAGGGCCCGAGTGGACTGAGAGAACTGTATGGCAAGTGTCTTAGTGCGCATTTTGTGTTTTGTAGAACCTGAAGAGAGAGCTCCAAACTTTGAAAAAGAGTATGGAGGATATGACAAAACCTACGGTGGCGACGCTAAGGAAGAAGGCTATGGATTACACGCACAGGCCGCTGACTGATTTCAATAAATTTGAAGCCCTGGAGATGCTGGAAAATTTGGAACATGGGGCAAGAGACAGCCGGGATGAGAAGGCAGAGTACTACCGTGTCGCCTGCCAGACGGCGAGAATAAAGATTGATTACCCCAAGGAACATTTCAGGTCCCTTTTGTCACGCCTCCTGGGGGACAAGGATCACCAGACGGTATTTGAGGCGGTCGCGAAGGTGGAGAAATCCATGGCCAAATGGCGAGGTTCCGGCGAGCAATGGCGAGGCCCCGGTGGGCAATGGCGAGGCTCCGGCGACCGCATGAGTACATCCTACGGCGGGTGGCCCAGGAGGAATGGACCGGGCCCCAGGTGTTACTACTGTGATAGGGTGGGCCACATCGCGGCTAATTGCTTTAATAAGAGGAGAGATCAGCGCCCGGGCCCTTATCGCCGGTACCAGCCGACGAAAAATGAGGCTCCAAAAGACCAATAGGGAGCGCACAACGATGGGATTGGGACATAGCGTCTATTTCTAAATGATAATAATGTTTAGACGATCATGTAGTGCCGTAACATATTTAAGAGAATTAAATAATCTAGGACCGACTGAATACTCCTGTGTGATAATAGCATGTGTGGATCTAATAAAGGAGGAAGCCCTCAGTGATTGTGCAAACTGATATATGTTGTATTTTGTATGATTTTACCCCCACGCTTTACTTGTCATGGGAATCAGGGGGAAAGAGGCTCGAGGAGCTCTCTAGATTGCCTGGTACGTTGTCATGGCAATAAATAATTTCGGTTTTGTTCATTAATTTATGAGCTTCACATAATAACGCTCTGCGCAGCCACGGGGAGATGGGAGTTTTGAAAACTGGCTTCAAAACAGCCTCCCGGTCATACTGGGTCGGAACTGCCGTCTCTCCGCTGGTTTGCACGGGACTTCTTTGTTTCTCGTTAAATTATTCATCTTCGTTCTATTGCTATCGTTTATTGTAGGCAATATACTGGTGTTGGGAAAAGGATAAGGATTTCGATATGGTTGTCATAAACGAGGGAACCAAGAGAAATGACATACGTTGGGTGAATTTCATGGGAGATCCCGTGCCAACCAGTGGAGAGACGGTGGTAAAAAGGGAGCTGGAGAAAACGGCCCTTTTAGTGGGAAAAGGGGAACTAATAGGAGAAGTGGACCAATTGGTCTTCAGAGACCCCAATAGCTTTGTCGCGGGCGAATTACACGAACATGCGGCACAATGGGCGAATATTGCTGCAACAGCGCCGACCGAAAACCGTGTCGAGGTATTAGAATGGATCGAGAGAAAGGTATCGATTTTCTCCTTTTTTCAACACTTTAAAGGAACTTTCAAAGGAGAGAACTATGATTCGGACTGCCCACCTAGTAGGTCATTTCGCAATAATGTCTCGTGCAAATCGTTTGGTGAGTTTATTCGGAAAACTCTCCTGGCTCGTCTAAAGACTGGGGCCATATCGTTACTGGGGAAAGTTGGGCAAACAGAGGCCCCGCATATCGTGCTACCGCTGACCGTCGAGCCCACAAAGCCTCGACTGTGTCAGGACGCGCGATACTTGAATTTGTGGATGCAAGACAAACCTTTCTCTTTGGATAAAATCACGGATCTGCCCCGGTACGTTCCGAAGGACTCCTTCCACACTGTGCTGGACGACAAATCCGGCTACGATCATCTCCTCCTAACTGAAGATAGTCGCACTTATTTTGGCATTCAGTGGGGCGGATGGTATTTTGTTTATAACACACTTCCATTTGGGTGGAAAATTTCTCCTTATATTTATCATTCCACGGGCTTAATGGCGTCTAACTACTTTCGGTCCCTCGGAATACCATGTTCCCTTTATATTGACGACCGGCATAATGGTGAGCTCCAAGTACCATTAGACGGTGGCGCGTACGCGGGCCTGGAAAGTTCTGAACAGAGGCATTTCGCCGCGGCCAAGTCAGCAATCTTTCTAGTGGCCTTTTATCTGGTTCGGCTAGGCTATTTTTTAGGTCTGGCAAAGTCCACGTTGATTCCCCAAAAGATCGTCTCATACCTGGGTTTTCTCGTGGACTCTAGTAGAGAAGTATTCCATTTGAAGGCAGACAAACAGAGGAAGTTTGTTGAATTGATAAAAGCTATTTTGGCAAGTCGCTGGGTCCTGGTTAAGACTCTGCAGCGGATAACGGGAAAATGCGTCTCGTTTTCACTGGTGGTGCCCGGAGCAAGGCTGTTCACAAGGGAAATGAATGCGGCAATTTCAATTGGTCTGCGTAAAATGAAACCAGTGCACGTTCAAGGCGCACTCCGGGAGGAGATTGCGCACTGGTTATTCCTTGAACAGTGGGATCAACCCATAGGGTGGCGAGAGGAGAGGCATTTACAAGTGAAGCTCGCATCAGATGCCTCTCAGTCTGGTTGGGGTGGGGTCATCCTATCACCGTTTACACAAGAAGCGTCTGACTATTGGACAGAAGAGGAGGTGGGTCTGGATACCTCGACTAAGGAGGCCCTAGCAGTTGACCATGTGCTGCGCGCATTTACTAATCATGTAACTAATGCGCGAGTTGACATAATGGTTGACAACCAAGCCGTAGTACATGTTTGGAATCACCAAGGGGGTCGCAGTCTTTCATTAAACAAGGCAATTAAAAAACTGTTCTTTACTACAACAGAACTGAATATATTACTGCGTTTGTCGTATGTTTCCACCCATTTGAATCCAGCTGACTCCCCCTCGCGAAGATTATCGCACCTTGATGTGAAACTAGCTCCCCGGGTATGGCGCATGGTACAACAGCAATTTGGAGGTCCAGATGGCCACTCCTGCGATCTCATGGCCCTAGATTCCAATGCCATGACTGACAAGACAGGCACGCCTTTACCACACTTCACGCCATACCCTTCTCCAGGATCATTGGGTGTTAATGTGTTTGCACAAGATCTTACGCGGTTTCCGTCGGTGATGCAGAACCCGTACGTGTTTCCCCCGAGTGAACTGGTAGGCCCGGTTTGGAGGTATCTCAGGTCCTGTGGGCAGCCCTGCACGATGGTGGTGATTGATAGCTACCCCAGACAATTCTGGTGGCCTTTGTTAGAGGGATCTGCACAGAGGAGAAGCCGGCTTGTGAGGCGTAGCGACGCAGCTACTTTACTCTACCCCTCAAAGGAGGGTTGGCTCCCTGGAACGTCGGCCCGAGGGGACATTTGGGCCTTCCGCGTGGTATTTTAGAGAACTGTAATATAATGATTATGAGACATCGGGCGATACGAGAAACATGATTTTCTATGTCGTATAGAATAGGAGGTGCTCAGAACTGAATTACTTACTAATAAAACCTGATATAATTGTGATAACCGTTTCTTTGTTTGTGTCATAGGATCTACCGATAATAGCCAAGTTGTTTACCCCTTCCGTTAGGTGCCCAGTATGCGCTCATGCCAATGATCAGGATTTTCGTTATTGCCAGCGATGTGGCTACAATAGACGAGTTCGGTTCCCTAGCGCGGCGAAGAAGAAGGATATAAATCTCGAACGAATTGAACAGAGGTTGCAGCAATTATGGAATTTTGACCGTGCGACGAGTTATACTAAGCAAAAGGACTCTTTGAAACAGGAATTAGAGGCTTTTCTGTCGGCGCTCCCAGGCTACGTTACCTTGGAAACCGTAACACCCCGGGATATATGTCGCTTTCTTGTCTACAAAGACAAGGATGGGAAGACCCAGGTGCACCGCAACGCTTGTGAATTTCTGGGGAAAAGAGGGAGGTTTCACTGTGGGTGCCCGACACATCTTTCTTACAAAACGGTGGACTCCTATATAGGAAAACTAAGGGCGATATTCCACGCGATGGGAAGAGATGGGGATTGGGACAAACGTTTATGTTTAGGTAATCCGGCGGCTGACAAATCAGTTAAAGATTACTTGAAATTAGTCTCCGCTGAACAACTGCAGGCACGGATAACCCCCAAGCAGGCGACGCCATTTTTTGTAGATAAACTGGCACAACTGTCTGTGTATTTGGAAACGAAGCTACAAGAGACAGACAGGGCGAGGGTCATTGATCGCTTTGTCCTAGCCCGCGATCAAGCTTACTTCAAGCTGGCATTTTTTAGCGGGGACAGACCGGGAGATCTGGGGCAAGTGAAGGTCCCAGAAATTTTGCGGTTCCCGAATAATGATGGCTTCTTATTCAATCACATTTGGGGCAAGACTCTTCGAGATGGCGATCAAAACGTTTTTGGAGTCAGACGGAACCCACAGAAGGAGATATGTCCGATAAGGGGGATTGAGCGCTATCTGGAGATAGCTAGGGAGATACGCATTGACCTTACGCGGGGCTACCTCTTCCGTCCTATCACGCCTGACCTTGGCGTCCGAGATGGGCCCCTATCCTCGTCCGCAGCTGAGGCGCGCTTAAAAGTCTACCTAACGGACATGAAAGCTGATGACGGGGAAACGTTGCATGGTTTCAGGGCGGGGTGCGCAATCACCCTCGCATTGACTGGATCGGATCTCGCCGAAATCATGGACCATGTAGGCTGGTCAAACAGACACACGGCGCTTTACTATATGCAACTGGCAAAGGTCCTGAATCCCGCCGGAGCGTCGGCGAGGCTCGCTTCAGGGTCTCACGAGGGGCCGGTCAATGCCTGGCAGGATATCAACGAACTCAAACGTTTCGTCTGCGCCTTTCCACCGGTGCAAGCCCAAGGACATAAAAGGGGACGGGAAGATGCGGCTTGTTACAGTAACGGTTAAATTAACGAGTGAGTCACGATTTAGGTTTGGGGGATTTTGTGAGGAGTAAGGGGGAATTGGCGTCTGGGCTTATACCGCGGAATAGCCTGGGAGGACGCTAGGGGATTATATTTGGCCCGAGCTGCAACCGATGGCTCCCTTGGCGGAATATCTTTAGGTATGGGAGAGGAAGCCATCGGTTGGTTGTAGTTTATAATAGTAACAAGACTATATAGGCCAGGAGCCGAATTTATTCCCCAATCTCAATGCGATGTGACAATGGATGCGGTGCAGAATAGGTTACTATTCGCACTGCATATATTACGAACAACGCTATAAAATCTACCACCATGAATAAATTACCCCATTGCTGCTCAACTACAGAAGCGGAGGGAGTGTTGTAATGGAGCGATGTGACAAACATCATCGGACCTAGGACGGCAGTAGGACAGGGACGGGTATGTCAAGCGCCCTCCCACCCTCCCAATCTGAATCGCACTGTGACCATTGTCAGGTCGCCGAATTTATTCCCCAATCTCAATGCGATGTGACAATGGATGCGGTGCAGAATAGGTTACTATTGGTCTTAAGCGTTACAATGCATACTCACAATGGGTCCTTTTTGACCCTGGCGTCCTTTAGATCCAATCTAAAAAGGATAAAAACGAGTTATGACCGTACAGCTTAGGTTTAAAGGTATTTGCAAACATTATCTCTTTGAGACTGTAATTAACTCCGCGAAGGGGGTGGGGGGGGGGGGGGGGGGGGGAGGGATACTAACAAAATTTTGTACAGGGTGCTCCGCCCCGAGGTCCAAACCCTAACACTTTTAAATACCGTTTTTGACAGAATAGGTAACCCTTCCATATACCTACAATCCTGGTCATAAGTTTTGGGACACTTAACCTTTTTCCCCACAAATTCTCTTTGTCGTTACCTCCCCCTCCCTACCCCCAATACAATGTTGAGTTTTATGCATATAACCAAGCCACAATGTCTCAACTTTGTATTGGGGGGGAGGGAGGACCAGGAAATGGAACGATAGTTTCTCTCTTCGAAAAAACATTGTCATTGTGTAGTATTTTCTTAAGTGTCCCAAGGTATTTCGTCCACGGTTGTAGCTGTATTACATCCGTGACTTACATCCCTGACACATATCAGTTGTAATGACAAAGAAAAAACAAAAGATTGGAAGCGTTTTGGCTAACATTTGAGCAACGTATACTCACTTTTCACTAAGTATACTAAGTATAAACATTAAACTTTAATAAAAGAATTAGCCGTTAACGTTTGAACCTAAATGGCAGTTTTCCCTACCCTATTCTATGCTTCAACTCGTAAAATCCCTACCCTTTTATATTCCTCTAGCCTAAAAAAGGTCCCTCTTTCGGGGGAGCATCCCCGTATAGCCCATTACAGGGATTACCCCCTCCCGGGAATTCTCGATTGAAGGACTACAAAGGATAGATAGACAACATACTTGTGGCGTTAATAATTGTGATCCTGCAGGGATGATATTTGGCGCAAAGTTCGGTCCTTTCAAACCCGGAATATTCTGAACAAGGAAAAAGAAATCACATGACAAACGTTAGGAGTAGAATCTGCTCAGTTTCTGTGTATTTGCCAGGAAACCACAGATATTTCTGAAATTTCTTATGTTGGGGAAACTATTGTGAGTTAGCTATTGTGTTGTTGTGTGGGTGTTGTTTATTGTGTTTTGAATCTTTTTGTTTTACGTCATTTGGCGATCACAACATCTGCAACAGCAAGAAACTGGTACGGTCTACCTGCTATATAGTCCAGAAGGAGGTCGGACACCTTATTGAGAATTATATAACGTATTAATTTTATGTAGTAGATAAAATATGAGCGGGAGATCTGTAAGGGCGTTTACATTGGCGAGCCGAATGAGTAGAGAACTGTATGAATACTAATTAGCTATATAGCTGAGCAGGTGTCTGTATCAAAAGTTAATTCTACTGTTTAATAATTCATCAACTCAGTTGATTTGTATTGGGGTTTACAGAGGTGTACATGTGACTCAAATACCACCTATTGATTTGTCATAACTATTATGAATTATTAATGAATTTTATAATTTTAATAAATGTTTAAGTGTAAAAAAGAAAATCTAAAATCCCCCCTCAGGCCTTAACTAGGCTTAGGCTTACATAGCCTACCGTTCCAGGGCACCACCTAGCTTCTCGGGTTGTTCGTTAGGCTTAAATTTAAACTAGTATATAAACTGCTAACCCCAACATCAACTGAAAGCCAACCAGTTTCTCCGTTATACATTCTCATTAAGGTGTCCGACCTCCTTCTGAGCTATAACATTTAGACTCTACCCAGAAAAATGCCCCGAGATATGACATTTGTAAACTTCATTGGGGCCTTCTGGAGATGCGAATCGAATTCGTGTATAAAAGTTTTGTAGCGATTTTTTCAGTCATCGATACAAATACTGAGGAATTAAATCAGTGCGTTTGAGGATCGCGCACGAATTGTCGAAAATAACATGCGTCACCCACGAGATCTAGCCTTAATGATGTAACAAATATTGCGGTTTATTTATCCCATACATAGAGTATGTCTTTTGAGCCTTTACATAGAGTAATTTCGTCATTTTAAGGGACTATAAGCATAAAGTTTTACACGCGCACTCAAAGGGCTTCTCACGCTACGTTAGTTTAATTTGTCGACGCAAGTCATAGACGAATCATTTAAAAAGTTAAAAATTATACTCACGGCTATAATTCCTTGCCCCGGGATCCCGGGGGGTCCCGGTGGTCCGGGTGGTCCCTGACTACCAGGCAATCCTCTTGAACCTCGAGGTCCCTGAAAACATAAAATTACGTTGTTGTATGCAATATTTGGCATTACGAAATATAATATGATGGTTGCTAAAAATACAAAATAGTATAAAATGTATAATATATTAGCCAGTCTTTCTGATAAACACTATTGTGTTACGTGTTTAATTCAATCACCCCAATCAGAATTGGAAAAACATTGGTGCACTGTTACTAACTAACTAACTAACAACAACAACAACAACAACAACAACAACAACAACAACTTTCTTAAGGAAAACGAAACAATATTATTTAGTAATATTTGCCACCCGCAAACTAGCTAAAGGAGCTATTCCAGGCGAGGGTAAATAAAATGCTGATGGTTACAAGAGCTCCCGGTTGAGAGTAAAATGTAGGTGCGATAAAATTGCTAATTTTGACACGATCTGTCCATGCATAACCAGTATTTGGCGGACTTAAATGGTTGTCGTCGGCCTCCTGAAGAATTACAAAAAGTTATTCGTTGATTTAGTGTTTGAATTTTGGTTTATTTGGCGACTTAAGAGATTGGGAAAGTCCATTACAGATTACAGGGTCAATTCCGTCTCAAGGATATTTCTTTGCTTTTTCTGTAGTTATGATTCTGCTAGTACATGTGCTAGTTCAGTTATATATCATCATCTCAGTATGTAACTTACAGATTCTCCTTGTGGGCCAGTTATTCCTCGGTTTCCTGAAGGCCCGGGACCACCCTATATCGAGATGAAAACCCACGATATTTTAAACGTGCAAAAAAGAAGTAGATGTGTCAAATGCAGTTTAGATATACGATTACGTGTTCTTTACAATCATGTATGCCTTCGTTACCATAATGTGTGTATAAGTACAAATTTAATAAACGGGACACAGAATAAAACTGAAAACTATTCTCAGTATTTATTCTTAAAAGTAGATGCGCGTTTACTTTACAGTAAACAAAAATCAGAAGAGGCCTAAAGCCTACAATGCAATTCTTCAACTTATTATAACCTTGAATACTTGATCCACTTCATAAGATGGGAGAATGACAGCATGACGGTATATGAGTCAAAGCAGCGAAGCTGGTACACAGAGTAGTCCGTTAGCTACACCCAAAGATAGTGTGAGGGTCTGGTGTTGGAACGTAATGTAGGTAGGTCATGTTTTAAGAATGTCACTTGACAAGAACCCCAAGATCATACTAACATGGGCACCAGAAGGTAAGAGTAGGAGGGAACGGCCAAGAGATACGTTGTGAAGAAAGGTCGATAAAGAAATGACGCAGCTAGAATTTAGAACCTGTAGTGAATCAGAGACAGCAGCCAGAAACAGAACAACCGTGGAGGAGGAGATGTGATGGCCCTATTCTCCACGGAGAGAGAGAGGGGACAGACGATGATGTAGTGCATGTATTAAACATTTAGGGTTGAAAAAGAAAAAAAAGGGAATCGAAATCGTTTTTGTAAACTATCGAACAATTAACAGCAACTAGGAAAAGCAGTGATCCTAAGCTTTCATTTGAATATTCAAACTGTGGAATGTCTTTCACAGCCTCAACTGAAAGTTTTAGCCATGTCACACAACAAAAACTTTTCCATGGCTGATAACGGGCTACGTACACTCAATTGTTATAACGATTCATCCAGCGTTTTAAAGGGAACCTCCACTGTTGCAACAAATTGACACCGCCATTTAGGAATTTTTTGGCGTCATATGATTGCCGCTACGAATCAACGTTCTTTTGAATGCAACAATTGAGAATCGTATCAAAATTCATTGCAACATTGTTTTCATGCTTTTGGAGAAATCTGAAATAAGGTAGTATATTTCAAACAACTCAACGTCAGTTTCTTTCAAGAGTATAGGTTCCCATTAACTGACCGTTTCCCCTTTGGGTCCAGGATCTCCTGGTGGACCATACACCTGTCAGTTAAAAAGAACAGAATAAAGTTATTTGATGTGCACGGTGACCTAGAAGAAGTAATACATTAAAGACGAGGAAGTGTATGCCATTAGGATTTCCAAACACGGAGAAGTGGGTCATCGGGTTTCCAAACCACCGGCACGCTTATGCCGAATTTATTAATAAGTTATTTATTGTAGATCATTAATAAGTTTGAGAAATTTATACCAAATTACTATTGAAAAAGTTAAATAACTACAGGCGTTGAATATATGAACGACAACTCGTGTAAACGATCATCTCACTCAAGCTTCTTCCCTGTTCCTCCTTTGCTCCTTCGACTGCATTAGTATTCTAATACTATATTGAAAACACCAGCAGCACCATAAAAAAGTAATGCTGTTTAGCTTTTTTTCAAATGGCCACACTTAAGGTTACAGTGTACCTTCGGGGGTGTCTCCAGTATAACAGCTCTAGTGTCTTAAGATTACACTTAATATACCTAAACCCAGATATCAAATTAAAGCTTATAGAGCTGGCTATCTAAATATGGAAACCATTTGATAATAAAATGAATTGTCGAATATTTTACGACGTCTAAATTCGAACGTCCGAATCAGCTTTCAAACGCTATAACTCAAAGCGATTATTATATTTTGCTAATTTGATTTGTTCTCGGGTTTCCGGACACGAAGCGCTAAAAACACGTGTCGGCGATTTCTCATATTCAATTGCAGTGAAAAGTTACAGAATATTTTCGAAAAGGGGAGAAAAAAAATTGGAATGATCGCACGGAAATGGCTCTTGACGAAAAAGTTTTCGGAATTAAGAAATTCGCCGACACGTTTTTGTTGATTATATGTCAGCCTAGCTTCTGTCCAAATTTGAGGAAAATCGAACAAATTCCCTTTGAGTTGTAGCTCTTTAAAGTGTCCCCAACAAGGAAAAATTAACTTTGAGAAAACGGCGCTTAAAAAAACATATCGGGTAATAAACAAACTCCGCCCACAAAAGTTATACCGTCATTTCTCCGTCAATTTTCACTATTTTTTGATAATTTTTTTTTTTGATGACAGTTCATTCTGTAAACATTATTTTTACGCCAAAAAAAAATTTTCAATAAATTTTCGATCTGAAGGTACACTGTAACCTTAAAACGAAGTTAGCAAATCTTTGGGGTTTTTGAATCTTTTGTTCATTTTTTATATTAGTTTAAAGATGATGACGATGATGACTATTATTATAATTGTTATCACTGTAGAATTTCATTTGCAGACTACTTCTGTTAAAAGGAAAAAAATAAAAAATGGCGAAATATATCCTTTCCATCTTAATCGTTGTAATTTACACTCACCGTGGTTTGGATTTTGCAGATCTCTTTAAGAATTCTTTCCCGTGC
Source organism: Cladopsammia gracilis (assembly GCA_022457155.1). NCBI lineage: Eukaryota > Metazoa > Cnidaria > Anthozoa > Scleractinia > Dendrophylliidae > Cladopsammia > Cladopsammia gracilis. The sequence goes on from JAJGOT010000010.1 coordinate 1,340,624, forward strand.
GTCATTAATGTTAGATAAATCTTTTTCTACGCGGTTGACAAAACGGAAGCCACTCGACATTCGAAGTAGTTCCTCTGGGTCAGGAGTACCGGAGCCTATGGTGAAAATTGTTACGTTCTTGTCCTTGAGAGGCTGAGCGTTGACTGATGGATCGATTTCATAGCGTCCCTCAACTGGTTGGGTTTGTCTCCCATCTGTGAAAAGTACTAGCACCTAGAGAGAGATTACACAATAACTAATCAGGGAGGCCTATAACTATACTCCTTACTTTTAGCTGCCCTGGCCCATCAAGCCTTACGTGGTCAATATCTGATCAACACTTTAACATACTTTTTCCTCCAAACTACTGAGATTTTAATGCAACATTATTTCCATCTACATGTCTAGCTCGAATTTTTACAGCGATTCTGCTCTGTTGATGTGACTGAGGCTAAGTTACACCAGGTATTGCTCCACGAATATTCGAAGTTCAAATCTGGGTCCCGGTGGTGAGGTGGAGGGGGGTACTCTGCAAATTTTTGGGTGGGGGTGTGCCGCTGGGACTCTGACCCTTAACCTATACTAGACCATTTTAGCTGCATTTTGCAACCCTATTCTAGACTGAACACCGAAAAACCCTATCCTATACTAGACCTATTCCAGACTCGCTATTTTCCAGAAACTCGTTGACTATCACAGTTATTAGTTAACAGGGGTCATTAAAAATGCCGTACTGCCCGCCGTGCCGATTTTTAAATGTCATTTGCCAGTAAACCTTGTCTAGACTAAATTTCTTCACGCAATTTCGCTGCAAATGATACCCTATTCTAGAGCAAAAATCTCTGATAACTATACCCTATTCCAGACAAAACTGCCTGAAAACCATACCCTTCACAGCGGCACATACCTATATAGCTCATATATGGGAGAACCCCCCCCCCCGGATCTGGGTACCGTAGAGTTCCGAAAGTAGCGGACCCCGAAAGAAATGAAACTTTCGAACCTTTCTATTATAACGGTCCGATCGTAAATGCTACAGTGACTTCTGCAATCAAAGTAAACGGGTTTTACCACGGTGTAAAAACCTAGTGCGAAACTCACGAGTGACGTAAAACAAAGAAGCAAATTGTATAAAACAATAGAGTGCTGAAAAACAATAGGTAGAAATAGGCAGAAAACGAAGACAGGTTTTTTGCACCGAGGATGAGCCGGTAAACGGGAGTGGATCGAACTGGAACAAGCAAAAGCTCTCTGTACATGTGTGACTCGAACAGGAACATTCAGTAAGTAAACACACGATTTCCTTTCCTTTTTTAAAAAAAAAATCAACAAGTCATCAAAATTTGATTGAACTGCACTTTAACCCTCGGACGTACACGCAAACTTCGACCCCCACCGTGGTACAAAGGGGGGGGGGGGGGGGGGTGCAACCTCCCTCGCTTCGGTTTTTTGCGATGTCGCGATATTTCGGAAATATTTTACATCTAATAGATAGCCCGCGATATGCTCTACAAGATAAGGTAAATGTTTTGGGTTGTGGCGCTGCTGGGGGTCCGTGACTTCATCCAAAATAGCCGCCAAGATGGCCGCCATCTTGGATTTTACTAAAAATTCAAAATTCAGTTTGGAAAAATGTGGAAATTGCAAATATTGTTTGCTAGAGTTGCAAAATAACATGCAATTTTACATACGTTTGTATGCTGGGGGCAAGTTTGTGCCCCCCAGCATACAAACGTCTGTAACATTTCCCGACTTCGCGAAGCTATAACTTTGCGATTTTACAAGATACGACTCGCAGACTTGGCTATTTTACCAATTTTGAGGTGCTCTTTCCAGCGGTGTCGTCAGATTCCCGCTACATGGCCAATATCAAAAGTTGGAAAAAACCGTGGAAGGGTCTGATGGTTTGCAGCGAGAGTTTCATAAATCAATTGGTGAGTTTTTTGGTCAAGCTTGCTCCTGAAAAGGACCAAACAGTTTTCCAAATCTGCCATTATACTCAAGTGAAGAAGAGTACAAGATGAAACCCGTTCACAAGTTCGCAAGTGGCGCAACAAAATTCCGAATTATTAAGTTCGCAACTTCGTTTCGAAGTTCGCAGTCTGATCGGCAACTACGTCAAAAGTTATGTGAAACCCTCTGTAAAAACTGCCACTATTGATGCCTCACCTTTGGGTATTTGGGTCCCCTCATTCCTTTTTCTTCTTTAAAAAACTCTTCATTTGCCTCATCTAAAGCTTTGTTAATATGCGTCTGTCCTTCTCCAATAGTGTATTTATTTATTTTCTCTGCAATGTTTGCCTTCGTTTGGAGATCAGTAAAGCTGAGACGTACTATTGGGAGGGTGTCGAATTGGATGAGAGCGACATGCGTTCTATCTGGTCCGACATCAAATGCGTCTACCACTGATTGTGCAAAGTTCCGTATTATGTTTTGATTGTTACCAGTTCGAAGACTTCCTGAACTGTCCAGTAGAAATGCAAGGTCGACAGGTGGGCATCCTGATTCTTCTACCGAATTAAAAGATAAAAAAATACTGAAAATAGGGAAATAAATAAAGAAAGAAAGAAAGAAAGAAAGAAAGGAAGGAAGGAAGGAAGGAAGGAAGGAAGAAAAAAGAAAAAAATAAGTACTAGATAAATAAATAGATTATCTTTCAGTTCTCCTTTAGTCTTTTTCACTGAAAAATGGACGGCCGATTCGATTTATGCCATTTGCGATTCTGCAGCCAATTTACACTTTTTCTTATAAACAACACTTTCTGTAAGAGCTTTTATACCCAAAGGGGGATTCCCTTATGAAAGGTACGGGGATGTTGGTCGTAAATTTTGAAGTAAACCCCAAAGAGACCCATCTGGGAGTGGCACAAGCTTCATTTGACCCCTAAAAAATACCATTCTAAAAAAGACAGACAAACAAGAGTTATTGTGACTTTAATGATGATATAAACTGCTTTCATCTATTAACAGATTTTAAAAGCATTGTCATAAATATTTAGCTGTTCTTCGCGTATTACCCTAAACGATACATTGATGGTTAAAAATATCGGCGTTTCTTCCTGAACACCATAAGTAATACTAAAATCCGTAATTTACATCCCTAAACGAGACAACGAGCACCCCGTAACTTTCATATGGGAATGCCCCTGGCTTTGAGGCTGCCGAACAATGGTTAGAACGTGCTCAGGCTAAATTTGTTTGGGAACGTTTTAATTTTGGCGTTTTGTTGTAACAATGATCGGATACTAGTAAAGAAGTATTCTTCGTTTGTCTCACGACGTAGTCACTTCTGATGTGGATCGCGACGTTTCGACTGCATACTGCTAGTCTTCTTCAGGCGATGGGGTCGACTGGTTACGCGTCACCTTATGAAGCACGATGTTCTGCTGTGATTGGTTGGTTTTCAACAGCTGTGACTGGCGCATTTTGATCCTCGTTGTTTCGGCGAACTGTTCCCTCGGCGGTCCGTAGTCGTACGGCTCTCCTCGTACGGCTCTCCTCGTACGGCTCTCCTCCTCTCCGAAACAACGAGGATCAAAATGCGCCAGTCACAGCTGTTGAAAACCAACCAATCACAGCAGAACATCGTGCTTCATAAGGTGACGCGTAACCAGTCGACCCCATCGCCTGAAGAAGACTAGCAGTATGCAGTCGAAACGTCGCGATCCACATCGGAAGTGACTACATCGTGAGACAAACGAAGAATACTTCTTTACTAGTGTGTTCACCACGATGAACAACAACAACCCTTTTTACAATGATCGGATATAAAACAAAATGCAATAATCTGGTTCTAGTAAACTTTGCCCTTACTGCGCCTTTCAATAACATGCGGAATTTGAAATTCAAATTTCCAACAACAGCTGCGTTTTACACTGCCGTCAATCATCTTAGCTTACCTCTCAGGAAACAGATCTTCACTTCAATGAGGTCAAAAGGTCACGTCCGTGCATTATGATTGGTAGATGTCGATCCATTTTGTTTGTTTCTTTTTTACATGGTCCATTGGCTTCGTATTAATTATGATTGACGGCAGGGAATAACGCAACTGTTGGTGGAGATTTGAATTACAAATTCCGCATGTTATTGAAAGACGCAGTAAATACAGTAATCATTGTAGTCTAAAAGATGAAGAAGGCTTGTTCCAGGTGGCGCAGCCCGGTTAAAAAAGAGTATACAGATATTTGTCTACTGCCTAGTCTACTGCCTAGTCACTTACCCCTCCCTTCTGCTTGCCTCTAAACAAAGTGGCAATACTAATTATAATTAGCGGCTAAAGGGAGGGAAAACCTAGCCTAAAACCTAGTTTAAAATTGACAGACATCTTATGTCTTGTCGGGATACCTCGCTATCACGGACATATGACTTAAAGGGTCCTTAAAGTCTTAAAGTAAAAGTTATCGAAGTTTTAATGAGAAGCAAGCAAACAAATATATATATAAAAAGATTCTTTATTTCAAAACTTATTGAACGGATCCTCAAGGCCTGTTTACACATACGATTTCTGATGCGATTTTTGTCGCGCTCTCCAATACAACTTTTGTCCCAAGTGTAAACTAGCGGCGATTTCGAGTGCGACATTCGCTTTGATTTGCTGTGACTTCTCAAAACTCGCCGCCAAGTTGCCTCTGCGACATCGTGCGACAAATCGCGCCCAAATCGCACTGATTACACATGCGATTTGGAGATGCAACTTGCGCTCGACAAAAAGTGAAAAAAAAATCGCCTATGTAAACGAGCCTTCAGATGTCTCATCACCTTAAATTCTCTTCTTTAAGGTTACAGTGTACCTTCGAGGGTGTCTCCAGTATAACAGCTCTAGTGTCTTAAGATTACACTTAACATACCTAAACCCAGATATCAAATTAAAGCTTATAGAGCTGGCTATCTAAATATGGAAACCATTTGGTAATAAAATGAATTGTCGAATTTTTTACGACGTCTAAATTCGAACGTCCGAATCAGCTTTAAAACGCTATAACTCAAAGCGATTATTGTATTTTGCTAATTTGATTTGTTCTCGGATTTCCGGACACGAAGCGCTAAAAAAACGTGTCGGCGATTTCCCATATTCAATTGCAGTGAAAAGTTACAGAATATTTTCGAAAAAGGGAGAAAAAAAAATTGGAATGATCGCACGGAAATGGCTCTTGACGAAAAAATTTTCGGAATTAAGAAATTCGCCGACACGTTTTTGTTGATTATATGTTAGCCTAGCTTCTGTCCAAATTTGAGGAAAATCGAACAAATTTCCTTTGAGTTGTAGCTCTTTAAAATGTCCCCAACAAGCGAAAAATTAACTTTGAGAAAACAGCGCTTAAAAAAAAAAAAAAAAATTATCGCTTCATAAACAAACTCCGCCCACAAAAGTTATACTGTCATTTCTCCGTCAATTTTCACTATTTTTCGATAATTTTTGTTTTGAATGAAAGTTCATTCTGTAAACTTTATTTTGACGCCAAAAAAAACACCGTAACCTTAAGCCAGTCAGTGACATTGATTCTTACAATTTCCTCACGTCCCAGAAAATATTTTTTTGCATACTTAACTATAAGATTACTTTTTCTACTTGTTCATCAACAAAAATGTTAAAATTCCAAAAATTACTTAATTTCAACCGGTTACAATTCAAAGGATAAACCACAATTCATTTAGCAATTTCAGGGATGTTTTTGAAACGAATCAGATAAAAGAATGACTTAATTTTCGTCTGGGTATTGGAGGCGTTATGGGAGACACTGAAATAAAATACTAATTAACAGAAGAATTATATTAAAAGGGCATGACTAACAACACAACTAATTACTCATGCGCGAAGCGGCATGAGGTAAGGTTTCGGCTCCGTGTTTCTTGTTTTTATTATTTTTATTTTTTGTGTCACGATTTTGCATGCAAATTTATGCACGCATATTTTAAATTGTGCACTTCCGGTTGACGTATTTGCCATTTATACTTCCTGTTTAGTGACTTCCGGCTATTCTCACTTCCGGTAAAAGAGCGTTACTTAGGTGTCACGACAAAATCTCCTACAACCCTACATACATTACTATGTTCACGTTTGGTATATATAAGACTTAGAAGAATCACTGGCTTCATTGTAGTACAGTCTTCATGTCCACAGCATTCAATAGTAAACAACGTGGTTTGCAGGAACGATGACTGAAAGTAAGGAAAGGAGTAACTCTTCTCCATGTCGGACATCTTCTTATCATGTTTAAAATACATCATAAAATTTTCTTACGCATGCGCATGAGTAAAGGCTGCTTGCAGCCTCTTGTTTTCTTAATTAATCTCCCTAAAAGTTCCTAAACATTTTAAACCTAGCATTAATGTGAAGTTTCTTACAGATCTTTGAAATCAAAGATCGGCTGAATATTCAAGGGACATCCCTGTATAGACTATATAGTAGTTAGTAGTTAAATTGTTATATTTCCTCAAATTTGAAGCATGTATGGCGTAAAAGTAGTTTTTTTTTAATACAATGTTCAAGAATTTCTAGACTGTTCAGATTTCTTCCAGGGCACTGCGGAACTTCAAAAACATTTCTTCTTAACATTATCCAAAATAAGCACGAAATACTTCAAAATAAAAATACTTCATTTTGTTTGAAAGAACTTACTTAGCGCCATGCACATCATCTGATTATTCTCTTAATATTTTCCATTATAATATACTGAACAAAATATACAGTTTCTGATTGGTCAATGACGAATGCATAAATAGATTATAGAGTGCAAATTAGGTTATAAAGTGCAATACGAAAGTTGCCGAAGCGGCTCGTGCAATTTTGAGAACTTTCAAAACATCACTCGTGCCCATAAATCACGAATGCACCCGTGTTCATACGATTTCCTATACTTATTGTATTCCTTTTTTAATGCCCCGATTCTAAAAACTGTTCTCATTCAAATCCAAATTAGTAAGGCCACCATGCTTAAACTCTTACATTTCTACCTTCCATACTCCATCCCTCTCAAATAAGCCCTCCTCTCTAATAATTCCGTAATTTTGGAGCAAAGAAGTGTTTATTAAGCCCCCATCTCCCCTTTTTCTTCAAAACCAAACAAAAAAAAAAAAAACGACAGGTAGTATTAACAGTACATTTGTACCGAACCAATCCGGGCACGAATTCATATGCAATACTTACGAACTTTGGTGGAAATAAATACCACCGGTACTTGTACAAAAAATAATCGTATTAATTACGGTAGCCATGAATGAATTAATTCCAAAAAAATGAGCAGCGAACTGCTGGCGTTTCGCTAAATTATCAATCAATCAATCAATCAATCAATCAATCAAGCAATCAATCAATCAATCAATCAATCAATCAATCAATCCTTTATTTAACGTGGTCAGTGCGCTTAGCTTAAGAGCTAGTTTCCAGGTACGGCACGAAATACTAAAGATAAAAGATACAAAATTAAACTTCATTAGAAGTGTATAAATTTAAGCCCCCTCCCCCCTTTTTTAAACGGGCTTGGAATAAATAAGACAAGCAGCGGATCGTCTCCTGATAAGACCCGGAAGGAGGCGTAATAGAGGATCTACAAGGGAGTAGTCCGTCATCTCTCTCAGGGACAGACAAGTGGATGATCACGGGAGCTCGGGATAGCCTTCAGCGCTTTGTAGCTTGCTTAGCAACAGGTGCCGGGTTGTTTATAGGTCGAAATTTCGCGTCCCTCGCTCGCGCGTCGTCGAAATTGCGCTCCATAAATAAACCGGTATTAACTGTATACCGGCGCGGGCCAGCGCTTTGCGTCTCCTCAAGAGAGACAAGTTTCAAGGTTACTCGCGTGGTCAACCATCCTGAGAAAAATGAGCGACTTTTCGTCTACTATTTGAAAACGCTGAGCTAACTTTTGGGGGAATTAACTCAAGTGACGATTTAGGCATATGAAGCGTTTTACCAAACTGGGCCCATTATTTTTTTTCCAAAACGCCGACCATGTATTCCCTAAAAGAAATTCCCTAGCAATGTGCGCGGCTTAAAACAATTCTAAAACGTCTTTGGTCAAAAGCTTAAAATTTGAATTATTGTTTTCAAATTAAAGGACTTTTCAAAATAGCCTGCACGCAGACATTTCCTATTTCAGGGGGAGAGAGAGACTCCAATATAAAAATGACCGGGGTGCTCGTCGTACCTTTTAGGGGTCAAAATTTGTAGATTGGCACCGCTCAGGGTACTAAAATCTGAAATGACCACCGTTAGAACTATTGCGGTACTTTTTAGGGTATGAGCCGAAAATATATGACAGAATATAACAGAATATGACATGTGTTGTTTTAGAATTGGTACCTCTTAGGGGTAAAATTATTTGTGCCCCGCCCGTCAAACGAGATTCTGGTACCTTTTAGGGTGTTTTTCGAAAATTTCCGACGAGCATCCCCGTCATTTTAATACGGGAGTACCCCCCCCCCCCCCGCGGGGGTATTTCTTTTGCTTCGTGTGAAGCAAATTCAAAGGAAATAACTGAAAGGTCTGCGCGCAGGGTATTTCAAATGCCGCGCGTGAGGGTCGCGCGTGAGAAGAAAATCATAAGGGACCGTTATCTGATATCAGATTCTCGGTGGTTTACTAACAAGACGCTAGCCGGTAGCCTGTACTCATGCGCTTGCATAAGAACGTTCTATAGTTTATTTTAACTGGGTCACGCACCCCTTCCCTCTCAACGAATTTTACGTGACATGTAAGTCTCGTTTTGTTTACATATTATCAGATATCATTTATTACGACTGAATTTACAACTGAATTTAAACACGTTTTATAAGCATTTCTCTAAAACTAGCGACAACACAAAGAAAAATTCAATCACAAATAGATATCAACATAAATTCCCATCGAAAAATGTAATTTCTTTTCCGGTGAAGTCCAAATGCCAGTGGCTTGACTCGGCTATTTGAAAACAAGAACGTGATTACGGGCACGCCAAAAATCACGAGGTCGCATGTCAACCAATCAGACCAGTGAAAGTCCTCCCGCGGGATACGGGAAACTTTAAAAAAGAATAAGGCAATTTCTGACTACAAAGCGGGACGAAAGCTAAAAAAGGAAACAAAGAAACCTTACCGAAACCTTGACTCATGCTGCTATGCGCATGAGTAATAATCCCGGCAATAATGAACGTTGTATGTCACGCTACAAAGTACAATGCATATACTGTCACTGACTAGTTACGTGAGTAAAGCATTATTCTGAGCTACGGGGTACCATTTATCTGATTATTAAAAGCAATTAACCACCTCTTAAAATGTGCAATTAATTAATTATACAGCCTAATCAGTTGGAGACCACTAAGGTTCAAGAAAGATCGTTCTAATAATGTATGGAGTACGTACACTCCTGTAATGTTCTTTCTTTCTCGAAGAAACGGACTTAATCCCAGACTGGGATTTTGTTTCACTTGTTTGTTATTTAACAAAAAAAAAAATGGTGGTGTTTTTACTACCAATAATATCATATATACCCACGAACATACTAGCGAAGCTTTTTACGTTCTTCCTTTCTTATTTTATCCCGCCAGTAACTATAACAAGAGGGCTTTGCTATAAACTGAGTATCAAGTTATAAATACTTCATTGTGAATGAACAAAGGTAGTCTGTATAGTTCGCGACTCGGCGGCAACTCTTCAGTTAGTTTCTCACAGTGATAAAAAACAAATAACGTTATTGTTTACTATATCACAACTTGAAACAAACACGAGTTTACACGTATTGGTCTATAGCAGGCACGATCTGGGTAGTAATTTACTATATACAGCTGAAGAGTACCAGAAACAGAGCAGCAACAATAACAATGAAGACTGATAACTATAGAAGAGTTTACAAGCACCATGATATGGCCCATTTAAAATGAAGCGTCGCTAAAAATAAAAAAAAATAAACCGCGTTTATTCTAGATTTGAGAAGACGGCTCAGGAGCTAAGGTGCACTTAATGCATTTGAATTGTAACATAAATCCCGGCATAAATATAATAAAAAATTAAAACAATTATGTTTATTTAAAATGGTAGTACACCGGGCGAGGGACTTATCATTAAAGGATTGGGTAAAATAGTCAGGTCTGTGGTTGAAAATAAATACAGCATTTGGGGTGGAACTGGCAATTAGTTTCATGTGATTGTGAGATGAAAGAAAACTTCGCCGAAATCCACATAACGGTGCGCATGAGCTACAATGGTTTAAGTGATGAGCGGGAATGTCGAGAAATATAATTGATTTAAATCCTGGTTTTAAATGTCGCTTTTAAGCAGTTATCGACTTTTACCATCACAGCAAGTAGTGGCAAGAATATCAAACCAGAATTGCAGCAGAACATCATATGCATGGCAGAACGAATTGAAGTATGTTCACGATAAGATCACGATGTTAGTCTGTAGTTTACATTTCTAAAATGCACGACGTTTGATGACAACTTACGCGCTTCAGCAATCCAAGGAGACCACGCGATCACGAGCACCAGCGCAGGAAGCCACTTTATCCGAACCATGACCAGAACGAAACGGACAAGCTGGCAGACTTGAAGTCACTCCACTCTCGGCCGTTTCCTCAGAACCTTTCAGCTCGCTCGATTTTACTTTTAAGACAGCCAGACAACAGGAATTTGGTGATCACTGTTCTGTGTAACCATCTATTGTCGGAAGAGGTTGCAATTTGACCTCAACGTAAAAAACATCACAAGGGCACTTTGAGAGTGCACATATTTTATGGTATTTTACTAAGCTTAATTTATAAGCACGTCACGCGAATTAAACCCATGTCGGTATCACTCAGCGTTTCAATTTTTTTATCATTCTTAAGACTGATCCCGGGGGAAAGGTCCAATAATCACTGTGGATAGATAACTTGTGACGAGTTACAAAGTATCGCCCTACCTCTGTGGTCTCGCCGGTGCCCCCACAGGGCGGGGGTAGGATGAGAAAGCGGATGACACTTCAGACCAGTGAACACTGAGGTAGCCTGCACGCAGACGTTTCCTATTGCTTCGTGTGCTTCGTGTGCTTCGTGTGAAGCACAGGGAACCCATACGCTGTATCAGCTATATATAACATAGAGGCCTTCCAAAGGGGTTTCACCGACAGGCGACATGACCTCAAAATGTGGCGACAATCTTTTTCCAAAACACCGACAGCCGACAGGAACTGACAGAAAAAGAGCGACATTTTATGAATTTTTTAGCTAGAGAAGACGTCAAAATACGACAGCGACATTTTCCCTAACGAAACAGACGACAGGCTGGCTCGAAAACAAGCGACAAAACGCCACCAAAACTCCCCTTGGAAGGCCTCAACATAATCATTTAATAAAAATATTGTTATTTCTCTGTGTCTTTTTAAGTCGTTTTGAAAGCGATTTGAATCGGAGCGAAAACGGTTGACCTTGAGCGTTTCAAATAATTCTTGTCTGCCGGACAAGACTCTCGGAGCCTGGAACAGGCTATAGTTTCACTGATTTCTCTGTGGTGAACAGGTCTTTTGATTGAAAAGTGTCAAAAGTAGCCTGCGTTGCCGGCGATTTTGGGGTAAGTTGCCTCTATAGAGGTATTTAAATGCGAAATTCGCATTTGTCTCAAGCCCGGCGATTTTGTTGGCGCGCGCGATGCTGAATTCTCGCGCTCTCCCAGCGCTTTGCCGCTCGCGAATTCAGCATCGCGCGCGCCAACAAAAAACCGCCAGCTGGTTGAAAAGAACCGTCGGCTCGCTTCGCTGCCGGCCTTTCTTTTCGCCCCAATATCCCCAGCTGGAAGGCACAGGCTACAATTCTTCGTCACATCTTTTTTTTTTTTTTCAGGAAATACTTTATAATTAAGAAGGAACATGATTTATACAAGCTATGGCTGGCCGGCTGACTTTGCTTTTAAATTACAAAAGTCGATTGAGACATTTTCGTTTTATTTTGTCAACTTATCATTTTTCCGGTACTTGACAGTTAATCACAGCTGCGTTTCTGCGTTTATTTCAGTCTAATGACTCAGATTTTTCATCCCAGGTGGGGCAACTCCTAAAAATTTCTGGTGCTAGATCAAAATCAGGCGGACTTTGGGGGCGACATTGTGCGGTGCATGGATGCGAATACCCTGGACCAAATACAGCCACTTTTCATCGCTCCCGGCCGCGGCTGGCGGTTGTATTCGCAGGTTTAGGTGCAAAGCACAGCCAAATGAGAAAACGCAATTTTTAATTTCTTCACGCGCTCGCGTGAATTGCAACATGTAGATAAAATTGGACGTCTTGATTATATATCAGCTGATGACAATCTACGACTTGTCAAAGTTAGCTCCTTAACTTATTGTAAATTCTATTCTGCGACAGCAGTTAAACCTCCCATAAACGACCACCCAAAATGCAAAGCCAAGGGAAGTGGTCGCTTACAGGTCAACCCAAATCATACCGTCTGAGAAGGACATAGGACACCTTATTGAGACTAATATAACGGAGTAACTGGATAGCTTTCAGTTGAGGTTAGGGGTAGCAGTTTAGGACTAAGCAACCCGAGAAGCTACAATCTTCAACAATATTTTTGGGACACTCTTACCTTTTCTTAACCGTAAAAAGAAATTCTTACTAAATCCCCCTCCTCCCCCCATGACAATGTTGATTTCGGCGCTTGATTTCGGCGCTTAAAACTAGTCGGTGATTGTAGGTGGTAGTGGTACGGTAGACTATGTAAGCTTAAGCCTAGCTGAGGTCACAGGTTCAATCCTGAGTGGAGATTTTAGATTTTCTTTTTTACACTTAAAAATGTATTGAAAATAAAAGTGTCGACATTACGTTATATAAGTCTCAATAAGGTGTCCGACGTTCTTCTGGACACTATCTCTGAATCATACGAACCTGTAGTATTTTCAACTTACAACGCGCCTACAGGTGTATCAGCGCAAAATATTATGCCGGCCAAGGACAATCGTGGTCGCTTACGAGAGGTTTCGACTATAGTGATTTAACTGGAAGAAATTTGGTATTTTGGAACAGTAGTCACTTAGGAGAGGCGATCGCACATGGAGATTCAGGCTTTATTCGCACTATTGCAGTAATAGCCTATTGCTAAAATTGCGAGAATTATTTCTTCATTTTACATTTAACAGTTATAGTGCTCAAGCTTGCACAGTATCGCCTGATTTTAGCCGACTCGGCCTACGGCCTCGTCGTCTAGGTATCCGGCGATATAGCGCTTCGCTTTCGCACTATGATAACTACTTTATAATTCAACACATAAATAACAAATCACAGTTTCCAGAAAAAAAATTCATTGAGTTATACAATCTTTTATTAAGTAAGAAGGCTTACAACAATATTTTACCTCGCGCCATTTTCTTACACAACAAGCACTGAGCAAATGCCGAACATTTTGTCAATCTAAAATTAATTTTGCGTACACAACTTGCGAGTTTCTACAAAAAGCTTTCGTTTACGTAAAGAACGGGACAGAAATGTGACTACACGAATAAAAAAAAAACAGTAAAATGGCAAAGAATTTCTTAGTTACAGGTGTTACGCGTCTTAAAAGAGTCTTAAAAAGTTCAATTCAGAATCAAAACAAAACGAACAAAGACATGCACGGCTACGTAAACATAGCAACGAAAAGTCTGAAAGAACTGCAGCGTGGACAGTTTTTTTTTTCACAGCTAAAGGTACAAAAAACGGTTAAAATTGATACCTGTAGTTGATGTGGCTTTTTATAGTCCCTTCCATCAGCACAGAATTTTCAAACATCGAAGTCAAGCTTAATCGATCGCTGTTGTTTACAAACTTGCTGGTTTTAGCTCCTACAACCGTAATGAAGAGATAAATTCGCTTAAAACAAAGTTTAGAAACTTTTCTGAGGAAGTATCTGAAGTATCAAGTCTATATCATATTCCAGAAAATTGCCGAAAATTGTACTCCTTCATTCACTCCATGTCGAGTGGTTGAACTTTGAACCAGCTTTCATTCAGCTTCGCCGAGAAACACTGCGACACAAGGCGAAAATGTCGGGCCGCTTTTGTCCAATCATGTGATCTTTCTTTCCCTTTTTATCCAATAGTTCACACGCATTTTTTTCTCCCAAAACACGAAACTGCAGGCAGCGGTCATTTTCACTTTCCTTCAAAATGCGAAATTTACCTCCATCGCTGGATATACGTCATGTAGACCTAACGTACGTATATTAAGAGCTTTATGACCATATTTGGGCAAAGTGTCAATGTGTTGAATTATTAAAATAGCGTATAGTTGTCGCTTACGCTTGAGGCTGGCCGAGTGCGATAACCCACAGGACGGTACCGTTAATTATTAAAATATGAGCCTTTGTAGCTGCTATAAATTGATTATCATCATTAACACACTTACCAGATGTTCTAAATGTATTACTAGCCATTTCATGATTACATGAAAAAAAAAAAATGAGTATGGTATTAACTACAAGAGACATCAGTGAAATAACCTGATGAACAAAATATATTTTCTTCTAGTAAAATTCGATTCCATGCTTGTTCGTTGTCCAAATAAAGATTTGCATTTGGTTCGTCTTTAATTCATCATACATGTAAACAAACAAGAGACAAGTAATCACAAAATTTATATAGCCAAAGAAAAATGTTTTATTTAAAATAATAAACAAGGGCTTGAAAATTGTTCCCTTTTACAGAATAATAGTCTGGAGAGCTTATCGTTTGTGCACTAATAACTTACAACTCCATTGTTAAGTGTCTTTCTTTTATGTTCATTCTAAAAGAGTAGTTTGGAGTGGTTACAGATCAAGAAAAACATACACGCCCAAATTCAAGCCCAAATTCCTCGCCACTGTCTCCAATATCATATACAGCCACATCGAGAACAGGAAGACGATGGGGTTTGGGCGTATCTACCTCTAAGGTGGTGCGATGCCATGATCCGTCCTTCACCTGATAACATAATTAATGTAGACTTAATTAAGAACACAATTTATAAACATAATTAATGTAGTTAATGTAGTATAATTAATGTCAAATATCGGTCAGGTAGTAATTCAATCTTTCACTGCTAGGTGTGCTAATCTAATTTCCATAGATTAGTAGCACTACCATGAAACTGAATTATTGTATTTTGTTTTAATTTTTTGGGCGTGAGCGAAGCGCGTGAAGAGAAGAGAGCACCACCACGCAGGCTACCTTCCCCCTTCTCTCCGCGCTCTCTCCACACGCTTAACGAGCGCCTCAAATCCTCCTCGCCCCTTCCATTTCTAGCACCTACACGCAGGCTAGGTGTCCATGTATAGTTAACAATTATTCTCCGACGTGGAGGTGGGTAGTGGTGGATATTTACCGAGCCGCGAAAATGATGCTTTTTAACTCATTTATTCCTGTCGACGATTACAATTATCGCGCGCAAATTGCTGGGAGGTGAATAGCACTTGCTATTCCGAGTTTCAGTAGCCAATCAGAGCGCGCCAACAATGCTATCCACTGTTTCAGTATATACTAATTCTTTACAACTCTTACCATGCAATCATTTCCCACGAGCTTCGGCTTGAACTTGTTAGAAGACTTTGCATGTAGTTCAAGTCCATTAACAGTCAGCATTTTGATGGAATTGGTGACGTCATCTGCCTCCTCATCAGGCCAAGGTATTGAGTTTTTACAGTGATATGTGATCTGTTGGCTAGCGCGGTCACTTAATAGTTGGAGGAATTCCAGTTGGCTCGGATCCGATACATATTCAAGCTTTAAATCCAAAGAAAATACTAACTCAGTCATCTGGAAATCATAATATACCTAATTTCACTTTTTCTTAGCACTACGGTTCTCTCGCAACATATCGGTAAATGGAAAAATAATCACACATGGTAAAATAGCAATTAGTGTTCTTCGTTTGACGTTTTATTCGTTAACCCTTTCAATCCAGAATCAATTACGAAGACATGTAGTGTGGTTCTAACTTTTCAGTCTCTGTAAGAAATCCCATGGTGTGTCGATCATTCAAATCAAACCTTTTAGCAGTACTTTTGCATGGTACTATTTGTTCTAACTTTTAAGTCTGTGGACGAAATCCTATGGTGTGACCACTCAAATGAAACCTCTTCAGCAGTACTTTTGCATTGTACCATTTGTTTTTCGATATTTTACAAGATAAAATGTAGGATTTTTCTTGTATTTTAGTTTTTGGCTCTCTTGGGAGTTATTGCTTTTTTGTGCACTCGTAATCCGGTTACTCCTTACTCGACCTCAATGATTGTTCGAAAGCTGATTAACTTCTTAAAACAACAAGTCCGAAATTCCCGGGGTTTTTTTCCGCCACACTCAGCGTTGATTGTGTCGTATAATGTTGTATAATGAAGCGCAAACCAAGAATCTATAGATTTCCACCCGTTTATTCATCTTTGTACCTTTGATCTTTGTACCAGTTCCTTACTTAGACCTGTTCCTCAATGTACAACTAGAGCTACAACCTTAGCCTTGCTTTGCAACTGATTACAAGATTAAAATATAAGTGAATATCACAGTTGATTGTTTTTAATATATAAACAACTAAACCTTATCTTCTCAGATCTGTTTATCTAACACTAAGTAAATTTCAGTCATTTTTTAAACTGAAAAGGCCGCTTACATGACCATATCGGTCATGTTTGACCGACATTGTCGAATGATTAAACTACCCGCGGTATTTGTAAATTTATTGTAATATTACTTATCCCCCCAATTGTAATGTGATGTCCTGTATGTGTTATAAGCAATTTTATACTGTTTATTTGTTAAAATGTTATCATTCATTTAACTTAGTTATAAGTATCTTCCTCTCTGATTACTCTCTGATTATGGTTCTATTTGCGTCCATGGGATCAGGTTCGTGGTCAGGTTTTTCCCTAACCCCTTATCTTCAATGCGACCCAAACTTATATGCCGTAGAAGAACCTAAAAATAGGATTCTACTGATAGATAGAGCGATTTTCAATTGAGTGTAGTAAAACCAAAACCAAAGTAATTATACTCTGGCTAATTTCCAACAGAAGCGGAGAATCCAATGAACCAGCAAGAACTCAAAGCTAATACAATCCACCGTAGGAAAAAAGATGGCGGCTGTTCATTTTACCACAATACCTTGCGGACCTAACACAGCACATAAGGCACAAAGAAAGCCAAATTGTTACAATATTTGTTCCAGTACTACGGACAATGTGTAGACTAGGTTTGAAGATTTGATAACTTTTCTTTATATTTTTATGAACGTTGTTAAGGTTTTTGTGCGCTAAGAATTATTGGTAAATGTACCAGTCGCCATCTTTTTTCCTACCGAGGATTGTAGCGGGCGCCAACGAACAAGTCACAACTGATTGGTTTTGGTTTTACTTCTGATTGGTTGAAAATTAAAATTGGCGCGAGATTTATTAACCAATCACAATCCGTAGCAATGCGACAGTCAGTTGAAAACTGTTCCAAAATGACTACTTACTTCGCTTAGTCCCAGCAGTTCTTTTCCTAACCATTTGTAACCATCAGGACCGCTGTACCACTTCTTTTTATCAGTCACGTAGGGCTGAGTAACAGTAATCACAAGCAAGTTAAGGCGGGGTCCACACGAACGCCATTTTTCAAGCAATCCAAAAACTGAATCTATGTTGTGGGGTGTTTTGTGGGGTGTTTTGTAAATTTTTGGGTGATTTTTGGGTATGTTTGGGAGGAAATAGTTTTTCTCAAAGGATTTGCAAAATTAAGAGAAATAACAAATATTGAATATTTAGTGAAGTTTTAAAATTATAATTTGTAGTTAATAATTAATAGACGGACACCAAGTTAGTCCACTAGCAACCTGGGGTACTCTTGCGTGGGTATCAACTGTCTGTTGGTGTTCCAAAAATCATTTTATTTCTTCTATCCCTTCTTTAAACCTCTTAAAATTTCATTCAAATTCACAAGTACACCCACCTTAAGCTCTGTTGACTGGGCACACGATTACTTATTTCATTACCTTACTTCTCCGGTTACGAAGCTATGCCACATGCAGCGATTTTGCTGGTTTTGTTGAAAATATTGTGGTAAAATCACAGTACTTGACCTCGGTTATGAAATGCTTCAAGAGCAGAAACAGTAACATTTTAAGGATATTCTTGCAAAACTGAAAGGGCAGTCTGATTCTCAGACGGTCCCAGAGAGCGAGAGCAAGCGACCAACGTGGTGCTATTTTATGTGCTGTACAAGGTGGTTCTACCTTTCGAGTCTGTGAATAAAATTATAAGCCATGATCGTTTATTAAATGAAATCTCCTATTAATAAGCAATACTTTAGTCTGATATTGCTTGTCTCTCAATAGTTTTTAAATTAAATAAAAGTTGGTATTATTATGTTTCGTCCTTGGACGCTTTTTGGGGTCAAAACAAAGATTTCAGAATCAAAAAAAGATCTTCTTCTTTTCAGCTATCACTTACCTGGCTATCCTCTCCAGGATACAGGCAAGATGCGTTAGTGTGAAATTCACAATAAACTCTGATGGCATCGTTAGCAATGCCTCCATTCGGATCAATCCAATAGAGTCCTAAAAAGCAAACGTGTCAAAATTCAGACCAACAAATGGGCTGTAGTCGCAGCCAGCCAAACAGCAAGCCAGCCATTTAGTCAGCCGACAGCCAGTCACAACATGTTTCGGTGCCGATGTGAACACAGCATTACTCAGTTAGATAGACCACAGGGCACCTACACAAACTGTGTGATCGTTTGTAATTTTTTAAATTTAGAGGAAATGTATGGGAATATCGAAAAGGTTCACTTATCGTAATATTCTGTGATAAATATTCACATATAAGATCAAGATAAACGTATTATTACCTGAAATGTTGTGTGTTGTCGTTCTTGTAGCTGAAAACGGCGAAATTTAAGCGATTTGAAGGGTTTTGCATCGGACGCTTACCTGAGCTTATAGTAGAGAGACTATATTATACTCTACTCTACTATACTCTACTAACACACAACATTTCAGGTAAAAATCTTTATCTTGATCTTATATGTGAATATTCATCACAGAATATTACGATAAGTGAACCTTTTCGATATTCCCATACATTTCCTCTAAATTTAAAAATACGAACGGTCACATAGTTTGTGTGGACTCCCTGTGGATAGACCATACAAAGTGAGTCAGCAGACAGACAATCCGTCACACAACTCCAGGATAAGTACCAGAAATTGGATGTTGACACAGTGGCAAAAATTGATAAAAATCAAAACGAAAAAAAAAATAACAAGAATAACCCGCATAGAACAACAAAATAACAAATAAACCAAAAAAGTGTACTAACCGCTTCGAAGTTTAGGATAACTCATGTGGAGATCTCTGCAAGTTCTAGCAGGGAATTCCTGGGAGCCGTTAGGGTTTTTGTACATATCAAGGCGATACGTAATTACATCGTAAAGATCAATAGTCTAAAAGTATGATAAGAAGCAATAAATAAATATCTTATCTTCTGGCTATTCAACGCATTGTTTTTCAGTTACCCTAAGGCTGTAATATTTTATTTTATTGACTACGTACGGAATCTGTCGACCAGATTTTCTTTTTGTTCCTGGTTGCAAAAAAAAAAAAAAAATGATAAAAATTGCTGTAGAAGCGACCCTTTTTCACAGTTTGAAATGTGTGCGTATCATATCATTATATATATATACAGGTGAATTCCACACTGCTAAATCCAGAATAGTGCTCAACAATAATGGAGCGGTAATAACGAAGTGTTTCTACCATATATATATTGTATTAACGAAACAATTATATTTTCTAGGCTCAACATGCCAAATAGTGGTAACAACCAGTACAATCACTGGCTGTTGCATTGCATTAATAATCTTTTTATAAGTAAAAGGAGTAAGTACATTACTAAAGCGACATGACCCTGTGTTTAGAATTGTTTGAACTAGGCGTTTAACTGCTTAGTTTGGTCCAAAAAAACTTAAAGGAGTCTTTATAGATAGTAAAAAAATTAAAGATTATATCACCTTGGGCCTCTGTTCTTCACCCTGTGAGCAAAATAACAAGAAAATATTCGCTGTGAGCTATTGACGCGCAACTCAAACAAAGGGAAGAACATTCTTGTCCTCAGAGCCGCGATTCTATTATCCGGAGCCACGGATCACGGATACGGTACCGATTTGTTGAGCATGCGCAGGCCGCTCATTTTCGATTGTCGGCCAATAAGTCTGTGCAGAACGACTTTGAAATTGGAACCTGTCAGAGTCCGTGATCTGTGGCGCTGGCCAAAATAATCGCTGCTCTGGGGACGAAAATAAGTGGAGGAAAACAGACATGGCACGGTGCAAACGCTTACTAAAGAACTGAGGCGTTAACGTTGATTTCCACGTACACACAAGCAGAAGCACAATAATATTTACACGTGCGATTAGCATAAGCATAAGGAGACAAATGCAGACGCAGAGGCATAACATCTTGGCGCGAATGGCGCCAAATCTGAATCCAACATGGTGGACAAAGAGCTAGGAGTTGTATGTTTTCTCTGCTTGTAGGGCTTGTGCTTATGCTTGCGTTATCTCGGATTACACGTGCGACGAAACGACGCAAGCATAAAAGGAAATCGTTCAATTTTCCTGTGCCACCTGCCTTCTTTTAGTACAGTAAGTGACAACAGGTCTCCTCGAGTAGAAAACAGCATGTCCGGTGACCATCCCTGCCCTTCGCGGAAAAAAACAACACGCGATACTCACTGTAATATGAACTCCGAAAAACTCAAACTTCTTCTAGTTTTATGTTTTATATTTCCTGTAATTTCGAGCAATCAGGACTCAAATGTGGTGAAATGAGAAAAACAACTAAAATCAGTGTTTAAATAGGATCGCTGGTAAATTGATAAAAAAAAACATTCTATAAAAATTAAATAAAGCGACATTTTAGTATCCGCAAGGTTTGTTAGTAAAATCTATAAAAGTTGTTCACATAATTGACCTGTTTTCGACTGCTGTAAAGTCTCCGACTTCCAGACTTCTCTGTTTGCAGAGGGGCTGCTGGGTCGTCATAACTGTATTCGGACTGAATACCTGGGAACTACAATAAAATATAAAATATCAGCAAAGCCACAGCGACAAACCGTTGAGTGGTGACAGATCTCCCAGTTGTAGACCTGGATCAGTACAATAATTACTTGTAGAAAATCAGAATCAGGATCAGTATTAGGATCAGTTTGCCGTTTTCTGATTTTGAACTATATTAAGCCAGCAAACATATCATTCAAGCATGGGAA
This sequence comes from Cladopsammia gracilis, assembly GCA_022457155.1. Classification (NCBI taxonomy): domain Eukaryota; kingdom Metazoa; phylum Cnidaria; class Anthozoa; order Scleractinia; family Dendrophylliidae; genus Cladopsammia; species Cladopsammia gracilis. Next base: position 1,361,795 of record JAJGOT010000010.1, read on the forward strand.
CCTGGTTACCATGGTAACTTTACGTCATGGGTTCAATTCCTGTCGGGGACTCAGATTTTTTCTTTGTCCCACGTGACACGATGAACATTACATCTTTTTTGTAACTCTATTTAAAGGGGCTATGCCACCATTTTTAGTGTTATTTTAAAAAGCCAAGACATTTATATCAGTGGAAACACAAAAATAATGGTCCAGTTTTGTTTAAAATTGCTTTACGAGTATAATGAAACTGTAACTCACCAGTGTGTCTGACTACAGATGGCCAGGATGGAAATGGATTGCAACTTGAAAAAATTGGCCAATTTTTCAGTCAAGTTTGTTCAATGTGTTTTGGAAAATTTGAGTGCTAAAGGCTGATTAGGGTTTATTCTGTCTTCAAGAATTTACTTGTTATCTTGTTCTTGGTGTTATAAAAGCATTTCGTGTTTGAAATAATTCTAGCAGTTTTAATTCTTTTTAATTCTAGCAGTTTTAATTCTAGCACAGTCTGAGACAAAAACATAAAAACTGCCATGACATAGTCAGCGACTTCACGTCGTCCTGGCTTTGATCCATCATTTCATCACATCCGGCATTTTGTAATTTGTTGATAGCCGTTTATTCACCTGCGTAAGGGAGACTATGTTTTGTCAACAACCGAACATTAACCTTTTAAGCTCCAAAAGTGACCAAAACCTAATTTCTTCTTAGAATATCACTACAAGATAAAAAATACAGGTCATGACAACAAAGGAATTGATAGAGAGATCAAAAGTTTTGTTGTTTAAACACATTCTCCCAACTTATACAGTACGAAATATATGGAGGCCAGTGGGGAGAATATGCATGCTGATATTGGTGCTTAACGGGTCGGTGCTTAAGCACCTCGCTTTACCAGTTTCCTGCCCACCGTGAACGTCCTTAACGAAAGAAAAGAAAGAAATTTTAAGCCAAAGAGTTCTCGACGGGCAATCAATAACAGCTCAATAGGCCATTTGCGCGATGATGTCATATGACTACAACTACCAGAATCCTTCAGTTTTTTGTTTTGTAGTGCAGATTAGGGCTATTGTTATTTGAACAGCACTGGGATTACAAAATTTAAATAAGGAAGGAAAAACAAAATGAATTCTGGTAGTTGTAGTCAAATGACGCCATCGTGTAAATGGCCTATTTCAATGCCTTACCGAAAGCTGTCCATATTCAGCAGGAAGTACAGCCTATGACACAAGAACAACAACAACAAAGAATCACTTCACAGTTCTTTGGAGAAGTTTTTACCTGAGTTGAGTGTGGAAAGTAATTTCGCGATTGATTTTATTTTGCACAGCTACGCTTTGTGATTAGCCAAAAATATCTCGCGCCACTTTCTCAAAAAGTCAGAAGACCAATTGTGCCCTGCACGCATTTTCCCGCGCTTGGCGGCGGCTACATAAATTTGCTGCAAGTTCTGATTGGTTCATTGGATTGTCTGCCTGTGTTGTGATTGGCCAGAAAGATAACTTTGGTTTTGGTTTTACGTCAATCAATTGAAAACCGCCGATAGCATTTTTAGTTTGTTTGATGTACTCATAAGTTGCCTTTCAAAGTTAAAGTTTTATAATTGCGCTCCTTTTGTAAAGTAAACCACAAAAAAGCTGATGAATTAGTCGCCCTCCAAAAAATAAAATATGTAGCCAATAATTACAAGTAAAATGCTGAGTAAAAAATGCTCAATTTACCGATACAAGATTGATAAAACAGTTCTACCTTGTATAGTACACAAACGGCATGCAAGTATTTCTTTTAATAAATGTCCTTGGGCTTTTTACTGCCGCTCAGTTCATTTGGGGCGTTAATTAAAACAATATAACTTAACAAAAACAATATAACTAAACGGAATGTCAGGTACAGGGATGTGAGGGGAGGGGGGAGGATAGACGGTCGCAGACTAGGGAACCATTTGGCCGGGCCGATAATTCGTAATTATTATGCCAATAGTTTTTCCAACCGGCCATCCAGACCGGTGAATTCGTAGATAGCATGTATCATTTTGATAGAATTGTAGGAACGGGTATTCAAAAAGGTGCATTCAATTCTGTTCACGAACTGACCGGTCTGGAAGTTCTGAAAATGGTAAGAGCCCTAATAAGTAATGGTGAGACAGTCTACCATAAAGTGAAACTAACAAGAAGACGGTGTATAACTGTTTAGCACAGGGAATACAGATAAACATTCTTTGTAGAACATGTTGTTGTTGTCATACCGGTGGACCTGGAGGCCCTCTGATGCCAGACGGACCCTAGAAGTAAAATTTTATACAAAAAAGTTAGAAGTAGTTGTACAATTAAACACAACAGTTGTTTATATTAATGCTTTCAAAATAATACATGTAATGACACCTTTTTTATATAACTAACTATAATAATGACACACACCATTCTTTATATGTCCTTTTATCGTGGTTCTCAGCTGGAATAGCCATGTAGTGATCATCAGCTACATATAAATTATACCCAATAACCGTTTTTTGTGAGAGGGGGGGGGGGGGGGGGGGAGGGTAAACGACGACTTCATCCCGCCGGAAGGCGGTAGAGTGGTCAAGTGGTTAGGACGCCATTAGGAACAAAATCCCTTTCTCCAAAAAAAGTTAGCTCAAGTATGATTTCCAATTATTTTTTAAAGGAGCTTTTTGCTTCCCGAAGTTCCCAGCTGGACTTTTTGTGAACCAAAAATAGCATATTTCATCGTCTCGAAAACGTCAGGCGTAGCTTTTATTGGGATCCGAATCGTCAGTTCACATTTCCGGTTTGAGAACCTTAACTTTTCATCAAATTGTAATCCGAAAATTTGAGGGTGATATGAGTATCCCGAACAGCTATTTGACGAAAACATTCGTTGTGTGTCCCCGTTTGTGCCGACATACAGAAGTATTAAATACACTTAATTCAATAAAGGTTGCTTTGGCAGTTGGTCATTGGTAATTGGGATTTGGCATTTGGCATATGGAACACAATGCAATGCTTCGCTTGAGTGACCGCCAAACAATAGCTTCCCAAAGCCCAATTACCAATGACCAAAGCGACCTTTATTGAATTAGGTATATACTAACCTGATCACCATCTGCGCCCTGGTAACAAGAAAAATAAAAGCCAGTTAGTTAGATCGTGATATTTTGAAGGTCTTTAAGGCCCACCTTCAACCAAAATGCTGTGCGTACCGTGATCACTTTCTGTGCTGAATTTCGTGTAACACGAAATTCAGGCTTGAATGCGTGCAACCAATCAGATCACGCGTATGAACAATGGGGCATTTCAAGACAAAAACAAACGACCGCAAAGTCTTTTGAGTGAAGGTGGGCCTTTAACAGGGCAATTATTTATTTAAACGAAGTTTTAACGCTGGGTGTTTAACAAAACCAGCGGAAACCAATCTCAATCTGGCGCTGGCCAACCCCAGTATGGCATACGCATGGACTAGGAAATCATTTATTTCCTTGAAAAGCTTAAGATTCACTTACAAACATGCAGACGGATGTGGCGATCCACGTCTTAAACCACGGTCTAAGTTAGACTTCGTTTAAATAACCGGCCATATAATTTTGCAAATTGAAAGTGCTTACTGGTTTTCACTTCAATGGTCGCGCTTTGGAGCTTCACTCAAGAGAAGTTAAAACAACTTTAACATTTCGCGTGAATACGTCAATACCTGATGTCCGTTTTAACCCTTTCACTCCCAGAGGCAATTATGGAGATATGTAGTGTACATGGTCACCTTTGGGGAATAGCTAACCGACCGCTTAATAGAGGTGATCGCTTAAAAGAGGTCAAGTTTATAGTAAATATGGGGAGCGATTTAATTCCGGGGATTTGTTAAGTGACCGCTTAAAAGAGGGTGACCACTTAATACAGGTTCTACTGTAGTTCGAACTTTTCAGACTGTGGACGAAATCCTATGGTGTGACCATTCAAATGAAACCTCTTCAGCAGTACTTCTGCATTGTACCATTTGTTCTAACTTTTGAGTCTGTTGATGAAATCCTATGGTGTGACCATTAAAATGAAACCTCTTTAGCAGTACTTTTGCATGGTATCATTTGTTTTTCAATATTTAACAAAATGAAATTTGGAATTTTTCTTGAATTTCGATTTTCAGGATTTTTGGCACTCTTGGGCTATTTTTTGAGTCATAGTCACGCGCCGCTGTGACTTGGATCAATTGGCAAACGTTTGAATTCGAGCTCATCTGTGGTCATCACCACGTGCGATTTAGTAAAGAATTGGCGTTCGCGCTAGTTTTCCTATCGTTTTGCTACTACACCGTGTTGACGAGACGCAACCAGGTCGAAACAGCTGTCCACGGTTGCATTTTGGCTTTCAGTTTGGGCTCCATCATGTCGTTATCGAGTTAAATGTTCTACGTAGTATCAGCCTTGCTTCTGTTTGATGTATCTCTGTGTTAGCCTGACTAGATCTCTCCAGATCCTACGTACACTAGCAGCATTTTCGTTCACGGTCCTTTCCTTCTTATTTACTTTTTTTGAGTTCCTTGAAGTTCGTAATTTCAAGAATATTAAGGCTATGACAATGAAACCAAGAGGGTACATAGTACGTCTGAAACTGTCTCTTTTGCGGTTCGCACAATGGAACGATGACGTCACATGACGTAGTTATTAGGTAAGTAGTTATACGGCCGCCATTTTGGATCTGTCATCTTGGATTTCTGAAATTTTTCAAAGCCTCTTGAAAAACATCCAAATTGACTCAAAATTAATCAAAACCAATAAATAAATGCTAAATGAGATAACAATGTAAAAGTTATACCAATAAACATTGTTTTTCTTCATTCAAAAGTAAAAATATAATATATAATATATAATGTCATATCATATTGTTGCCAGATAAATTTCAGGAAAAGTCACAAAGTTTGATGGCGTTTGAATACATATTAAGGAAGTTATGAATGTTGAAAGTTGGCGGCAAAATAGGGTTAACAGGGTTTTGGGACTGTAGTGGCTGATTTATTTTTTACTGCATACCTGGCGTCCGCGGTCTCCCTGAAAGCAACAAGATAAATTTCAGTTAGAGCTAATAATCGGAGAAATGCTATCTGGAGTTATATTTATCAATCTACATATTTTAAAACATTGAGAGCACAAACTGATTTAAGCATAGTTGAGAAGGTTTTTTTTACATAACATTGATGTCCATGCAGTAAAATCGGCAACATTAACGACTATGATTGGGCCGACATGTCAATTTTGTTCGGAAATCCACGTTCAATCTCACATAGTTTCCTGAGACAGTCCTTGTTACTGTACCGAATTATATACCTGGCCAAATACATTGCACGAATTATCACGATTTCCAAAAAACTTTTTGTTTTGTCGGGTGAGGGCACAGCTTAGGTGTTAGGAGTGGCGGCCGAGGTTTGCACATCTCTAACCACCCTGGCTGTGACTGGGGTCCCTGTCCAGTGCTCTTCTACAATAAACTACAGCGCCTCCAATTAATGTATTGCAGTATGGTACACGGTAATTTTATTCAAGTTGCAGACCTTTTTAACTAACCTTTAATCCCATGATACCTGCTAGTCCGGAAGGACCCTGAAATGAAAGGAACGTGTGATCAACGAATCATGCCTGACAACACATTCAAAGGTAACCGTAAAAACAAATACAAAACTCACCTCGAATCCTTCATCGCCTCTCTCACCCACGCGTCCCATAACTCCATCAGCCCCCTAAGAAAACATTGAAAAACAAAACTAAGTTTAGCTTCTTTTCATTCGAATGACTTTCCTTTAAATACGTTTTAAGGCATATAACATACCGTAGCTCCTTGTTCTCCTACGTCACCTTGGGGTCCCAAGTCACCTCTTTTTCCCTGTTGGAAGAAATACGTTGCGGTTCAAAGAGGGAGATTAAAAGGAACTCCCAAAGTAGTGAAATGATTTCAAAGGAGCCCATTTAATTTTAGTCGAACTGGCCGAAAATCAGATTCTAGGACACTGAAAAAATAACGTTAAAGGAGAAGCATCTCGGTTTTTTTGATTAGCCTCTAGTTTTAAAATTCAGCTTGAAGTTCGGTTTCTCGATGGCTTACTTGAGACGTTTTTCTTTCAATGACCAAGTGTCAAACGAACGAACATAACATTTTGAGAATCCTATAAAGGACAGATACAGAATACCTTTGGTCCTTGATATCCTGGTGGCCCGGGATCTCCAGGATCTCCTCTATCACCCTACAAAAAGACGACATAAACATGATTCAGGTAAATAACAACACTCGGTTCAATTATTATTAACTTATTAACTTAACTGATGATTCTCCGTGTATAAATAAAGATTTACATACATACATACATACATGCACCTTAAGCAACGAGGACGTTAATTCATGAGAGTACATATGATCACTTTCATTTTCAGCACGTGTCTGTGGTCTCTAAAAGTACATGACACATTAAGGTTACAGTGTACCTTCGGGGGTGTCTCCAGTATAACAGCTCTAGTGTCTTAAGATTACACTTAACATACCTAAACCCAGATATCAAATTAAAGCTTATAGAGCTGGCTATCTAAATATGGAAACCATTTGGTAATAAAGTGAATTTTCGAATTTTTTACGACGTCTAAATTCGAACGTCCGAATCAGCTTTAAAACGCTATAACTCAAAGCGATTATTGTATTTTGCTAATTTGATTTGTTCTCGGGTTTCCGGACACGAAGTGCTAAAAAAACGTGTCGGCGATTTCCCATATTCAATTGTAGTGAAAAGTTACAGAATATTTTCGAAAAAGGGAGAAAAAAAATTGGAATGATCGCACGGAAATGGCTCTTGACGAAAATGTTTTCGGAAATAATAAATTCGCCGACACGTTTTTGTTGATTATATGTTAGCCTAGCTTCTGTCCAAATTTGAGGAAAATCGAACAAATTTCCTTTGGGTTGTAGCTCTTTAAAGTGTCCCCAACAAGCGAAAAATTAACTTTGAGAAAACAGCGCTTAAAAAAACATATCGCTTCATAAACAAACTCCGCCCACAAAAGTTATACTGTCATTTCTCCGTCAATTTTCACTATTTTTCGATATATTTTTTTTTGAATAAAAGTTCATTCTGTGAACTTTATTTTGACGTCAAAAAAAAAATTTCGATAAATTTTCGATCTGAAGGTACACTGTAACCTTAAAGGGGCTGTGTCACCATTTTTAGTGGCATTATATCAGTTCCCCACCCCCCCCCCCCCCCCCCCGCTTCCCACTCCCCAAAAAAGAAAAAAAAATGGTCCAGTTTTTTTTCTTTTTGAAATTATTCTATCAGTACTCTGACAGTAGATATAAGTGTCTTGGACTGCAGATGGACAGGATGGAAATGGATTGCAACTTGAAAATTTTCATGTTTATCACCTTGAGTCTTGAAAACTCTCTAAAACTCTGATTACGGTTCATTCTTTCTCAAACAATCTACCTGATATCTCCCTCTTAGTGTTCTGTAAGCATTTCGTGGTTGACAGAGTTTTGACTCCAAACGTCAAAATCCCTATGACATAGCTTCTTAAAGAGTGACACTCTCTTTACAATTACCTTCTCTCCTTCAGCGCCTATACTTCCACCCTCTCCAGAATCTCCAATGTCTCCCTATATTCAATAGGAAATCAATCAGATAATTCAGAGTCATTTGGGGCAAGAATGGGCGTTCAAACATAATGAAGCTACAAAACTCTGCTTTTTTTATTCCCACAGCGATGTAGTACAACAATACAAATACTCCTAAAGACTGCGATTTACATATTATCTAAGGACAAAACGAAAAAGAGAAAAAAAGAACAAAATTACAACACTGGATACCATATCTGTTAATTAGTACATATTCACAGTACAATTTGTTGAAAACATTATTAATTGAGAAGCTCAAAAAAAAAAAAAACTAAAAATTGGATCTCTGCTGAATCCCTTCAAGTTATAGTTACTGCCTGATTGTTCTGGTAGAGGAAACTAATAAATCTAGTTAATAGAGAGGGGTTTGATTTCCTTCTTATAGATGGTTTTCACGGCGGCCATGTTGGTGGACAGAAACAATAGAAATGGTTTGCATAAAAATGGAGTTTTATTCCTAAAGGATGAAAATTTCATTGTTCTGTTCACCAACATGGCCTCCATGAAAACCATCTTTTGTATTTCAAGTAAGATATAAAGCTCTGAGTCTCTACAAACTCTGTAACAGTACTGCTCCTTTCAACTCTGAAGTGCAAAATTTGACTATTTCGTTTTTCACTGCCAAAACTGTCATAGCGGACGTCTCAGAAACCAATGCTAACTTAACAGGGTTAAAAGATCATGTTTGTGGGCTGCAATAGGTGGATTTCGATTCATATTGTCAGTTTGTTTTTCGCCAAAATTATGATTGACAGCAGCGAAAATGTAAACATTAGCTGGGGCCAGAACTTTTGGAAGGCGCAGTAAACTGTAAAGAAATTAACTCATAATTTTCTAAACATTCCTGTACTGTATTTAATGCAGGTAGACAGGCTAAAAGGGTGGACGATTGAGTGGAGTGAGTAATGTAATGGTGGGTATACTTCTAATTTCTTGTTGTCTTTGAACAATACTCCCAAGTCGATGATGGATCGTTTGATCAACAAGAATAAAGGATGTAGTTTTATTGTTTTTTTACTTCGCAACGAAAGAGAACGTTTACATATCGTTACCCCGTTAGTTTAATAGACATTTAATAATATAATGATATCTCTATTCAATATATAAAGTCGACGTACCGTGTTGCCCCTGATTCCATCTTCTCCACGTGAACCACGTTGTCCAGGTGTGCCCTGAAATGAAACAATATATCAGCCATTTGCTGTCAAACACCGGTGAAATCCCGTAAAGAAGCCTCGCGGATCCACAGACCATTATGGACAGGTTTGAAGTAGAGTAATTGCAATTTGCAGAACAGAAGGAAAAGCGGAAATAGTGAATTAAAATCGTTAGAACATTCAAAAGCTTCGTGTCACTGATTCCGCTGGGAACGATTCAGTAATTTAATACTGACCCAGTTAGAGTAAAACAGTTTTTCTGATTCTATGCAAGAACAAAATGTTGATTTTCGCTTAAGGGCAAATGTAATCCTTTGCTATAAAATACATGAAATAAGTGAATGTATGGATCGACAGAATTGGAAGCAGTCCTGGAGTCCTGTTGCTAGCCGCTGGTCATTAGGCTATGACACTACATCTTTCACAAGTGAAACAAACAAAAGGCTTTGATGTATAAACGAGTAAGAAGTAAATACGACCAATAAAAAAACAGAGAACAACGATGTATTTAAAAATCAATTAATCATATACATACCAGAGTACCCTCGCCACCAGGAGCACCAGTTTCTCCTTTGAGTCCAGTTGCTCCAGGGGAACCAATAAAACCCTGAATCCCTTGAGATCCCATGTCACCATCTAAGCCCTAAAAACAGGAAACCCGGATGTAAATCCAGTTTTGAAAATCTAATAGCGTCATAAGCATTAAGCCCCATTTACACGAGCAGTTTTTCCTTGACAAGTTTTCCTTGACAAGGAAAAATTGCTCGTGTAGATGGAGAATAGTGGACAATTTTTCCTTGTCAAGGAAAAGCTGGCATGCTAGCTTTTCCTTGACAAGGAAAAACTGTCAAATCAGAAATTTGCTCGTGTAGACGGACAACAAGGAAAATGTGGCAAGGATATTATTGATTTAGGCATTGCGGGCACAACCGAAACTTATCAAGGAAAACTTGCTCGTCGTCTACACGATCAAGGAAACCTTGTCAATGGAAAATTGTAAAGGAAAACTTGTTGATCATCTACACGAGCAATAAAAAATTGACAAGTAAACTTGTCAAGGAAAAATTGCTCGTGTAAATGGGGCTTTAGTATCTCTCTTTCATCGTCAGACTTAAAAGTTATAACCAGTTAAAAAGGCTCAAGGTTTAAATCAAATTGTTGCTACCTTTCGCCTAAAGTAATAAACAGCATGTATTTATTACGTGTTATTCTGGTAAGAAATCACGGGGAGTACTTTGTTACGTTTTTTTTTAAATTTAAGGGAAATGTATGGGCATTACTAAAAAATTCATTTTATCGAGATGAATTGTAAAGAACATTCATAATATGCGTAAATAACTGAACTCAGTAAAATTCTATTTTAGCGGAGCTCTCGCGGGCCGAAGGCCCGTTCGCGGAGCTGAATTGCAAAGAACATTCATAATATGCGTAACACTTCAGCGTGTTATAACTGAACTCAGTAAAACTCTATTTTTGCGGAGCTCTCGCGGGCCGAAAGCCCGTTCGCGGAGCTCCATACTCATAGAACCTATGCCCATCATTTTTCATGGTCATGGCTAGCGGAATGTTTCGCAGGAGCGTCCGTCCGTGCGTCTGTCCGTCCGTCCGTTGCACAGAGCTAGCTAGCGGGCGCGTATGAGGTCACGTAACATTGGGGATCTTAGCAATTTTGAAACCAAAGCGAGGCTTTGTTTTTCGCGCGTCTACACGGCCGATGTCATGTCAGCTGCAGCAACGTTTGTTGTGTTTAGCGAAGAAAACGGTTTGAAAATATTTTTTCCCTGCATTTTTTTTTTCGGGACTTGTTACTCAAGACAGGTTTGTATAGAGCTAAGTGCTTATTTTTAAACCTGATTTCGTCTTAGCACAATTAAAGTTAGTGGATTGTAGAAGCATTTGTTTAGAGGTAAATTCCTTAACCCATTGACGGCCGTGCCTGCCAAAACCGGGCGTGATTTTGCAATAACACACATTTCAAATATTCAAAATAGAAAGAGACAGCTTCAAAGAATACACAGAAAAAGAATAGCTTTAAGCGATGAAATCTTGTTTCGAGGAACATTATACTCGCGAAGGAGCCGAGTTTCAAAGAAAATTATGGAAATTTATGTTGATATCAATTTGTGATTGAGTTTTTTTTATGTTCTCGTTAGTTCTGGAGAAATGTTTATGAAAAGTGCTGAAATTCAGTCGGATTGACATCTTGAATTTCGCCATGAGCTCAGCCAGACAGCTCCTCGATGCGCTAATGGTACGCTTTTTGTTTAAAAACATCAACTAACGGATATTTGAATAAAATTTTTCAAAAGAAGATTTTGTTGCCCATTTTTATGTGTTTGTTCATTCATTAAATGGGTTGAAAAGCGATTTTATGTAAACAAAACAAGACTTGGATTTTATAGTTCTAACTTCACTCGCGTCGCCTTGCGCAAAGATGTCTGTGTATTTTTTGCAATTTTGATTTCCAAATCAGTTTATCGGGCAATTTTCGATACGCAACGGGTGTATTTTCGGAAATTAGTCACACTAGTTATTCAGTGTTATTCACTAGTTATTTGTGCAGTCTAAATGAACTGTGCAGACGGTCGCGCTATACAGTTTATGAATTGCTAAAATTGATAAATAGCCTGGTCGTTAATCTTAATTCTAACTTTTCTCAGAGAACCAAGCCAAGCCTATCAATATATATTACCCCTAACAGGATCAGGTAGCAAATATGTTCTCTTATTAACAATGTTATAATTTTGTAATTAATAAAATCAAGCAGTTGTTCAGACGCACTTAACTTACAGAAACTGCAAATAAAATAAAACAAAATTTGGAAAAATAAACTTTCTAAAATAAAAGCAAGAGCTAAATTATATAAGGCAGTTTATAGTTGTCATAACAAAGAATTTAATACATTTGATCCTTTTCTTCCAGAGTTTCCAGCCTCTCCGGTTTCCCCTGCACTGCCCTGCAAAGAAACAATAACCGCAGCAATTATTCATTGTGAACTTGAATATCTGTACACATAATCTAGCTGATTGAAAAGGCCACGCTGCGCCTTTGGGTACTAAAGACGTTTTGAATTTTCATGCAACTCACCTGAAATTGTGCAACAATAATATAGAACTCGTCATTTTCTAAAATGCTGAGGTTTTTTTTTTTATTTTGCAGATTTAAGCATTTTGGTGTAGAAATGACTTTAGTTTGACTTTTTTGGTACCAAATTGTTTGGTTGATAACGATATCGCTTTCCGGGTCATTCTTGGGTTAGTTCAAGTTTATTCATTGCTCATTATCAAATGTAAAATTCCCAGCTGGCTAGCTTGATGTAATTTTAAGCACCACCAAATCTTAACCTCCTTTGGTTCGTCTACTTCCGCGTCTAATTCCGCGGCGTAAAAATAAAACAAAGAGAACAACGTTGTCACTTACAGGTTCACCTCTTTCACCGGATCTGCCTTGAGAACCAGCGGGACCCTCCTCACCCTTGTAAAGAAATGTCAAGATATGCGTTATAGAACGAGTAGTCTATAATAGTAAAATTATTCAGACCGGTAAAAAAAAAAAGGGGGGGGGGGGGATGGGAGTGGGAGTGGCAAACAATAGCGACAGTCAAAGTTGACGAGAGTTCAAACTCTTTGGTTCCGCCACTGAATACGATGAAAATTAAAGAACGCAGGAAAGTCGCCGAGAGCGTGTGAGCGACTCAGGGCAAACGATAACGAGAGTTTTCACTCTTGTCAACTCTTATTCTCGTTTGGCCCGGGCTTAATAGTAATTTTGAAACATGTCAACATTCTTTCGGAATCGATAAACAAGAACATAAACTCACATCTTCGCCAGCTTTGCCATCAATTCCATCTTTTCCGGCTTCTCCAATTTCTCCCTAGATTAATAAATATAACGTACCAGCACTCATTATCTTTGTTAAACCAAACGGGTAAGTGTTGTTGGGATTGCAATTGCCAAAGTGGGCGGCGTTCCTTCTTGACGCTTATATGTCGTAGTAAGATATTTAAAACAAAAAAAAAGGAAATAAGAAATAGCAATAAAAAACACAAAAGGTTACCTTAGCTCCTCCAGCTCCAATTTCTCCTTGAGATCCTGTCGGACCTGCGTTGCCCTGAGAGTAAAACAAAAAGCCACATGACTGTTATTATTCCGTTACGGTGGTTTTTCTGTTTGCGTTGCCATTCACTTACTGGGCACAATGTCTTGCGTCATTATTTTGCCCACGAGCGTGCCCACATGAAGAATTGAGAGGTTTCCCTTGAGACTCGCCAAAGAAATAAATGACTGTTTCCCCAAAACGAGCTAAGGATCTCAACCTTTTTTTCATTCATTTCAATTAGTATAGGTAATCATACGGTTTCGAGTTCAATTTGGGATTAATTTGCACGAGTGAGTTTTTCAAAAAGCTCAAAATTGCACAAGCCGCTTCGGCGAGTGCAATTTGAGCTTTATGAAAAACTCACAAGTGCAAATTAATCCCAAATTGAACGAGAAAACCGTATGATTACTTATTAATAATTATACATGAAAAAATTTGCATCCATTTTTGTTTCGAATTTTTTTTTTTATTTGCAAAAATTTTTGTTTTGGAAATTTTTTTTCTTCTTTTTTGGGCAAAAAAAAAGAAAAAAAATTTTTGTTTTCGATTTGTAATTTGCACTGGTGTTACACTTTTTGCACCGGTGTTACACTTTTTGCACTGGTGTTACACTTAACTGCACTGCTCTTAGCCAATCAGAATCGAGTAATTTTTTCATGTATATTATTAAGTTCCATAACCTTTGTATAACAAAAGTAAAGTTTGATCAAATTTAGATGGTAGGAAATTAAAAAAATAGGAAAATATAACTGCACTGTAGCTTTTTGTCTTGCATTTTTGTAACCCACATTATTAATTCGCCCTCTTAGTCTATTCCATGCAAAAGACATGATAAGCCTCTTGCTAAAATGAAAATGATAAATGTCGATGCTGTTCATAGAAATGTAATACCGACGTTTCTATTGTTTTGCACTCTGAAGAAGGCAGCATTGCCGAAACGTCGGTTTTACAATTATATGAACAGCGTCGACATTTATCATTTTCATTTTAGCATTTAGTATCTTACAGTGTACACTGCGCAGGGAAATTCAATCTTTATTACTCATGATAAGCCACGTCCCACACCATACACACCCTTTGAGGGAAAATCATGGTTTTAACAGTTGTACAGTTGACCAATTACATAACACAGCGGGGGATATTATGTTGTGCTTTTAATTAGCAGAACATTCTAGAAAACCACTAATTATATCGGCACTAACCCTCATCCCAGCAGGCCCAGAGAAGCCCTTTTCTCCTTCCAATCCAGAACCACCCTGAAAAAAAAAGAAAGGCATCCAGTGTTTCTAAAGGCCACTATGTAAGATGCATGGAATTGTTGTGTATATTTCCATCTTGGCAAACAAAAACATCATTAGCAATAACAATGAACAATATATACAAGCATACATGTTGGGAGAGATAAACATACTGTGCAAGCTTTTAATAATATTTTAGCGTCAAAGGACCACCCATGTAGGAGATTTATTAACGAGGCTATGCACTCGTACCGTCTTAGATCTCAACTGGTACACATGCCCGTACGGCGTACAAATAGAAATCGAGACTCATTTATCCAGCGCCGGGCAAGGCTGCACAAGTAAATAGTACAAAGGCATACAATTATATTGTATATAGTATAGCAAAGTTTGCTTTTTGTAATCTTTTTAATTGTAAATTCGATGTAATTCTTTTAGCCAAAGTCGAGTATTAAAGTATTATTATTATGGTTTCTTCATTCTCTTACAGTTGATCCAGCAGTTCCAGGGGGACCGGGAGGTCCAGACTGTCCCTGGGACCCCTGTGTAACAAAACAAAAACATGAAGTCAGACTACTGTTTTCAGTATTCCCACAATGTAGACATCTCGTTATTGCATGGACACACATGCCTTAGACGTGTCGGAAAGACTTTATTTCAAGCCTACTGGACTCTTTCATCCGATAGCCTGCGTGACAAGCGCTTTTGATGTGCACGAGCTCGAAGTCAAGCAACGAGCGAGCACGGAGCGTGAGTCACACAAGGGCACGTTCGCGTCACTCGTGCTCCGCGCTTGCTCGATGTTTACCGTTTGAGCTCGCATACCGCAAATGAGCATGTTACTCAGGCTATTCAACAGAGTATGAGTTCAAAATCAAAATTGAGGTTTTTTGGGGCGTTGTTGATGTTACACACATTCCAGACGTTCCGGGGCTATTGTCCCTTCATAAGTGGAATCCAACAGAGTATCGGTTTCGCGAACATACCAACTCAAAAATGTTGGTAGATTAACATATTGAAAGTATTTTATACAGACATATGGACCAGTCTCTTCGTTGTCCGTTTTAACAAGGGTAAAATCGAATGTACCGTGCATACATTTATGTGAATTCATTTATATTCTCAATTCCGATTCAATGAAATCCCGTATGATATAAAAAATAGTACGACCACCCCTAAAGCTATTGTTCTGAGGTTATAATAAGCTGCAGACGGTGTCAGTGGGGTATGATTTTGTCCACCACCTTTGACCACATTGTAAATGCCGTGTGACATATGACAACCTTCAAATTCAGGGCACTACCCTCTCAAAAACAATAACAAATTGACCGGCCCTCCTCCTCCGACAAGTTCTTTTGGTTACTTACCGGCAAACCTCTTGCTCCAGAGTCCCCAGCAAAACCAGAATCACCAACAGAACCCTACAAACGTCAAAGGAAACAGAAACTTTAATCAATGAAAGGCTTCTTGTGAAAGGAAATCAACAACAGCAACAACAAAAAAATGGTCACAAGGAATGGGTTAGCGAGAAACCACACGTCTGACAAAATCCAACTTTTCCACTAGGTCTGTTTACTGGGTTTCCAGTTACAACATCAAGCGATCACAGTGAGGTCAATCAGGTAGCCGGGATAATTTGTACCCACATCTTACAACTAGTACTAATGGTACCTTTTAGAACCAGTAAAGGATTGTCAAAAACTGTAAGGTTTCTCGGAATTTCTTGTCAAACAACTGTAGAGAGGGGAGTCGGCTTGTCTTGGAAGACATTTTCTGCGTGTGCATATTTTGTTTGCGTTAACATCTAAATGCATGAAATCCATATTGGAAGTCATATGAAGATTGCAAATGTTGCTTATAACAAGTCGCCGTTATAGGCTTTATGAATTCACAATAATACGTAATATAATCACCTTGTTTCCGTTGCGGCCACTTTTCCCCACTGGTCCTTCTTCGCCCAGTCCTCCCTACAATCAAATCAAATCATTTACTGAGTAAAGAGTAAATACCATAAATTTTGTCCTTATACAACTCGAACAAGTGGGGACACAGTCGTCTAGTGGTTAGCGCGTGGGACTTTAACCCTGAAGGTCGGTGGTTCGAGCATGGTGTAGCTCTGCCGTCGTGTTGTTACCTTAGACAAGAAACTTTGCTCCACGTTGTTTCCCTCCACCCTGGTGTATAAATGGATACCGGCGACATAATGCTGGGGGTAACCTTGCGATGGACTAACATCCCATCCAGGAAGAAGTAGTAATATCTCAATCGCTTCATGTTACAGAAACCGGGTTAAGCTCCGGCAGTTGTGAGCCATTAGGCTTTGAAGACTTAACTCGAACAAAGTTTTAGGGTAGATGAAGCAAGTAATTTCTTTTAGTAATTCCTCTCGTTCTCCGTTCTGGGTTTGTCCCAGGCCGGAGTTGCTTCCCGCAGCTCAGTAAAGGGTAGAACACTACACTATTATTCCATTGTTACTGGCACACATTCAGTTTTCTTTACTGACCGTTGCTCCATCTGGACCAACTGAACCTAAAGGACCTGGTAAACCACGTTCGCCCTGCAATAGGATAATAACAGTCAGCTCAATAACTAAGGGTGCGTTTTCTTTGGAAATCTGAATCCAGAATGAATCCATAAACATTTTTTTTTTTACTAAAATTCGAAATTGGATTATGAATCTAATGAATATCAGATTTAATGGGATCTAAATCCTGACTTTTAGGATTCAGCTGAATCTCGGCGTTTCCTTGAGTAGGGATTAAATAATAGTACTTAAGGTCAGCGGCAGGTGTACATAGATGTTCATTCGCGCCGTAGTTGCCTTGAGAAAAAAAATCCGTTAGGATTTTGATCAATTTTGAATCAATAGCAGTTATTTTTTGGAAATCGTGAAATCCAAGATGGCGGATCCATCCATGCCATCCACGGTGGGGTATGAATTTGTTTGAAAGTCCGATGTTTCACCGTTAAATCACGAAGACAACAAGACGACAAGAACGCTGAACTTCATAACCTCTTGCAAATATTTGGAAAATTAATATCCGGTTTTCTTTTGTTATTTGAATGGCACTTCATACTTGGTCAAATTGCTAAGAACAAGGACAAAAGACAAAATTAAAGATGATAAATCAACAGGTACTGGATTTTTCTATCTTTTAAAAAGGGTCTTTACTTACAAATTCTCCTTGGCTTCCACGGTAACCTTTGGGACCAGAACTTCCCCGAGCTCCCTACATTAAAATTGTAGAAAGATGTAATGCCGTATTATAATTATAAAAGATATGATTATTCACAGTAAGAGAAATCACTTGCATTCATAAACGTATATGTAATAAGCAAAACAAACAAAGTCGCATTTTACCTGAGAGCCTGTTTCTCCTTGAAGGCCAGACAAACCACTACCGCCCTCTTGACCCTATTAACAAAGAGGCAAACAATTAGATTACCAACAAGAAGACGAAGGAATAATGGCTATGAATTTCAAAACCAATTATCCAATAAGATTTCCATTGTATGCTCTGACGTTTCATGGTGATTGGTAGACTATTCCACTGTTTGTGAGGGAAGTAATTCTGTTAGATCCCTAGCGTGGTATGAACACTTTAAAAAAGCCCTGCTCCATTTTGACATTAGCTGCCATCTTTTTTATCCTTACATTTTATATACTTCTAAGTAGTTTTATAGTTCTGGAATATTTTCGAACTTTAGTAGAACTATTTGATGTACTTGTAAACTAGTTGCATGGTGTGTCTGAATTACCATTGGGGAAAATTGTAAAACAAACAAAAGATAAAAGATGATCTAAAGCTTAGCTTTAAATAATCAAAAACTACCATGAACATCAATGACGTCTTACCACTGTGCCTTGTTGCCCTATCGGTCCGTGACCTCCAATGGGACCAACAACTCCCTACAAAAAAATGGTATGATTATTACTGGAAATACGTTAATGTTTACGTTGTGCCAGATATTCGGTGTCTTGTGCTGACTGTACAAAAAACGGATACCCGATATGTTAAGCTGGCCGCGCAAAACGTGCATGTCTTGTGCGAGGCACCCAGACAAAAAAAATGCATTTTGTGAGGCGGCGATGGCCCGCTTAAAAAGTGATTAAATAAATTTTGGTGCCACTGTTTAAAGGTGTTTTATTACTTGCCCTTTTCCCTGCATATCCTGGCTGCCCAGGAGGTCCACTGTCTCCTGCCGGACCCTTGAAAAAGATAACGATTTTTTTAATATTTCTAATCAGACAATACAGAAAAGTAGTAGAAGACTTGAATAAGAAAAAAAGCGAATGGATAAGAATGACGATTTCTCACGAAATTCATGCAGCATAATTATATAGCTTGTAGAGTCTTAAACAGTTCTTGTTTTAATTCGTTTCTTTCCTTTTAGAAAAAAAGAAAAAAAAGATGGACAAAGCTGGAGGTATTTCTTTTAAAACTGTTACTTAAACTGCAAAATGTGTATTTTCCATACCAGATAAGATTGTACTGTAAGGAAAGCTATAGCTATCAGTTAGAACAAACAGGCAGCATTTAGTACCACTTACTTGTTCAACAATTAAATTTACGCATAACAACAAGGTCATACAACTTGTTCAAAAAATTGGCGCATAACAACAAGCTAATATTTGATAAATTAGGGAAAACATAACATACTGCATCTCCGTTTTCTCCAGGTGTACCAGCAGCACCTTGCGAGCCAGAGCTTCCCTGAAACAAACAGACAACAACTGATTTTAACTGCTGAAAAACACACGCTCTGATAGGTAAAATGCCATAAATCGATAACTCATAAATCTTTCGATCTTATAACGCGCGAAATGGTTAATTAAAGCGACTTTCGGGGTGACGTCTGTTTCAGCATGCGTACTTAACACGATACAGTTGGTTTTTGTTTTGCTTCTGATTGGTTGATAAAGTGGCGCGAGATAGTTTAGCCAATCACAAAGCGTAGCAATGCAAAACGAAAGCAATCGCGAAATTACTTTCGATACTCAATTGAAAACCGCTCTTATTGTTTGACCTAAAACATGCAGCTAACATTGCACTTACAGGAGGGCCAGAAAGTCCTTCTTCTCCCTGGTTACCAGATTCACCGCTTGGACCCTACGTAAAACAAGAAAAAAGTATTAATTGATCAAAACTGTTCACTAAAATAACGCGAAATAAAACGTTTCCATGATACTTTACCTGCTGTCCGTCAGCACCTCGTTTACCACTCCTGCCACTTGGTCCTGGCTCTCCCTTTAATAAAAAAAAAAAACAGAAACAGAAACGAAGTTACCGCTGTTAGGCTATATACAATCGAAGCTCCTGTAAGCGGACACCCTCGGGAAACAGAAAGTGTCCGTAACTAGAGCTAGCCGCTTACGGAACTTATTCTCGTAAGAGAAGATTTCAAACGGACTTTTGTCACGGCGGCCGTAAGTAGAGCTGTCCGCCTACGACAATAATTGTAAAGAATGGTCCAGATAATTGTACTTAGTAAAATGTTATCTTCACTGGGGCACTTAACATACATTATACATAGAAAAGGTTTAGTCGCATGGCCAGCTTTAAATAAATCATCAAACGAATTTTTCTGATTTAGATGATTTACAGAAAGAGCTCATTACCAAAAGCTATTACAAAAACAGAAGGACGAATCATACTATTCCTCCTTTAACTCCTGCAACTCCAACAGCTCCACCATCGCCAGTGAGACCCTAAACAAAAACAACGGAGACAGTGTTAACTTGGCCAACATTTTGATAGATGTCTATTTATTTCACCGTAATGTCTAATAGATGTCTATTTATTTCACCGTAATGTTCCTGTAAAGATCTACTGTCGAAAGCATAAAATTCTATTCCCAGGCCTCCTGCCCTGTCCATACATCATATTAGTTACAACCACCTTACAATTTTTTGTTCTCTAAGATATAATACTTATTTAATGACAGTTTTATTTAGTTTCACCGCAGGTTTTGTGCAATCCACTATTTCTGATTTTTCTATCTTAAAGTTTGAAACCATTGTTTGCGTGAATGTGACGAAAGGGATAAAAAATTACGTAAAATGTCATTAAGTCTATCTGATCTATCTGTCTATCTGATCTTTGGTTTTTAAATTTGACACACAAGATAAATTGTAGTATCTTTATGAGGGTGCGGATTCATAGTACCGTAATATTGTATGTATTGTTTAATTGGACAGATCGTTAAAAGGGAAACTAGCTGATCCAGTAGCTTATTATGGGCACTCACAGTTCTTCCTCGAGATCCTTGGACGCCAGCATCGCCGATAGGTCCTGGTGGTCCCTACAAACAATACCACGCATACATAACAAGAACTGGAATGAAATGATCACATTACATCACGTAAAAAACAACTTAGTCAACAACATACAGATATATACTTCAGAAAGTTCTTTTGTCGAAGCGATAAAAGAATTAGATAAACTTCGGTAATTGCTTGACATTCTCTGTCTTTGTTATTCTTTTGACGCACGATTTTGGAATTAATACACTTCAAAAACTTAAAAATGTGTATATCTTCATAAAACTGCTATAAAAACTGCTATAAATTTCGCTGAATCTCAGCCTCGTCAGGCACATTCCGCCATCTTGGATTCTATATATGCGTCCGTAGTTAGTGAAGAAACTAGTACGTTATAAAACCTTACTACAGCCTTAAGTGAAAAAGACTTGTTCTGCATATCAACATGTACATAGTCAAGTCCAAAAACACCAAATTAAGAGGTGTGTCATGTTTCATAACCGTGACTTTTATTAACTATGGTCCGTCCGTGCCAACACTTTTAAAGTGCAGTAAGAGTTACTTAACTTGGGTTTAGATACTTACACGCATTATAACAATAAAATGGCCATTTAATAAAAGCCTGTGTATATGTTGCTGTTTACAGTGGTCAAGCACTTAGCTATACAGTTGTTTTTTTAAATACCGTAGCCTACAAATTGAATCCGTTACTTTGTTAGAAATAAATGTTGTCACATACAGAATCACCCATTTTGCCTTCATCTCCTCGTTCTCCAGCTCCTCCCGGTGTTCCCTGTGTTCACAAAAATATTGTTATCAAACCTAAAGTGTATCTTTTTCTCATAAGTTTATTGTTTTCTTAACCCGGGTTAAGCCCGTCGAACGTCAAGCAGAACCCGGTGTGGTGTAACAACACAGAGTATATTTCAAATTTCTTTGTCGGGAATGATTATCAAATATTACAGGCAAATATCCTCCTGATGGCTTTCAGTGGGATGTCTCAATACTATCCTTTTATTCTTGTTCCGCAATACGGACAATCGAACGCACTCTAAGATTTCAATGTTAACTCATGTAAAAATGCGGTGCCAAGTATTTTCACTTACGAGATGTTCGATTCCATTATGGGAAGGGTGTAGTGTTTCGCTTAATGGTTCATTCATTCATTCTTTCATTCATCATTCATTCATTAATCGGGCTGGCAACAAGCCAGCGCGATTTATAAAATGAGCGTGTTTCTTAGTCACAAATGGACACGGGAGGGGGGGGGGGGGGGGGGGGGGACTCACATATAAAAATGACGGGGGTGCTTGTCGGAAATTTTCGAAAAACACCCTAAAGGTACTTGAATCTCGACGAGCACTGCTGTCATTTTTATATGGGAGACCCCCACCGGGATTTTAAAGTGTTTTGGAGATTTGAGAGTAGATAAATTAATAGGCGTAGCAGACTTAAATGGGGATGGCTGTCGTTGATTCTTGCTGCGTAGGCTAATAAATTGGTTGAAAGGTTGTTTCTGTAAAGGGTATTTGCTGTTTATAGTAATTTGATGGAATCAGGAAACAATTGCTTTTTATTGAACAAGAAGCTGAACACAGCTTTAACCCATTGCAGTATTGATTCCCGAGTGTTTTGAGTGCTTTTACGGAGAAACTTAAAATTATGTCTGAAAAGTAACACTACATTCAGTAGCCGACACGATTGCAAACTGAAATGCAAAGTTATATAAAACACAAATCGTGTAAATCAAACCTACGTGCGATTCAAGTCACGTAATGACCTAATGCGTGAAATTTCCAGTTGACCTTTACAGTCTCGCACATTGCATGTCAGAAGAATGTTCTTTTTTCAAACTCGTATTTTCAAACGCGCATGGTTCACCATTCAAATCCTTTCAATAAGAAAAATGTCTTTCCATTATACAATTTAAAACAAGCACTGAACGAAGTTCCATTAATAATTTTTTAGGGCATAATCAATTTTGTATGACGCAGTCTGGATAACTTCAATTTTAATTAAATGAGAAATAGAACATGATCTTTATGTCAACAATCACTTTGATAACATACCACGTAGAACATTATTTAACGCGACAACTGTTTTACACAGGAAAAGGTCAAGTGGCATTTATTGAGATAGTTATAACAGTTCATTTATTTAAGTAGTGGTGGGGAGAGCGAATCATAATTTTTAACCTAAAATCTAGGCAGGACAAAAGGCCACAATTGTTGATACTAATAAATGGGAGAAGGCTACAATTTATGAGAAAATTATAAACCCTAAACAGTCCGATTATAATACTCCTAGTGTTCGTGTTCATTCATTCATTCATTCATTTGGCTATTTTCGTGAATTAAAGTTTGGTTTAACATTTTTCATCGCTTTTGTTGCTAAAAAGTTAGGTAAGAGCATAAATTTTTGAATGAAAGCGTAGCTTGAATTACTTACCTGGTCACCAGCTTCGCCATTAAGACCAGGGTTACCCGCCTTTCCCTAAAAAGCAACAGTTAACAAAATATTATCATGGGAGATAAAAAGGTACATATGTTTCAAACAACATTAATAATAATAATTATGACTTAATATCTGTGTTAAATAAAATAAACTAGCCGAAGGAAATAAATCCTTCTACTAATAGGGAACATAATAAAATTGTCATAAATTTATTTACATTTCAGTTAACTAAAATTAAAGTTCAAGTAACTTTAACTACAGAAACAGTTACATATATCAAAAGCACGATTGATATAAAAATCCCGATTATAAAACAACTCGAAAAGAAGATAACAGAGTGCATTTACTTGGGAGACGGTAACTGTCCAAGAAAAAATGGTTGTTTGCGGCTCTTGTTACATGTAACACTTATTACGACTATCAAGATATGGTAACTTTCAGGAGAAAATTTAAATTCGATATATGTATTAACTTGCCCTTTTCCCCGATATTCCGTCACTTCCAGAGCTGCCTTTTGGACCCTACATTGAAAAGAAGATAATATAGACAGTGAGAAAAGAGGCGATATGACTATGAGGGAATATAGCCCATAAACAATAGTTAAACATTTGAGTGTTATGTCACAAGACATGGATTGGGGGGGGGGGGGGGTGGGGGGGGGGGAGAGGGTTTGAGTTATCAGGATTCTATTGTATGTTTGTTGAGAGACACATTATTGTCAATATTTTGTTATTAGGCAGTTATGACGCAATTGATGTTTACACCTTAACAGTACCTTCAGTATCTTCAGCACCAACACCCAACTTTACTGGAGGTACACCAGTAATGAGACTCTCTTACTCTGTACTAGGACTCTAGTTTTGATCACTTCCCTGGATTCATAGACTACCAGGAAATCAAGAACGAATTTTGAACTTTACACAATTATTTCCTAAAGCCGGTAACCTAATTCTTAAAAAACCCTAGTCTCTCTTGGCCCGGATGAGAGCCAACATTTCATAAAGTTTTCCTCGAATTAGTTCAATAAATAGCCACTGGATAAGCCTACAAAGCAGACGTATTTGGAGGGCGTATGAGCGCCGAGTAAAACCGGGAACTGAGGCGAGTCAAAAGACGCGACCAAGGTTGTCGGAGTCAGGTTGGAAGGCGCCCGCCCCCTCCCCCCACCCCTTTCACTCCTCCCTACCCCGACGGTTTCCAAAACCAAAATGAAGAACAATCACTAAATTCAGCGCTCACCCACCAAAAGAAAAACGCCTGCAGAAACAAAAACAAAATATTCACATAACGCACCTGTCGGCCGCTAAACCCTGCAGATCCACGATCACCAGCAACTCCATCAGGTCCCTGCGATGTAAAAGATATTTACAGCAAAATATCACCATCAACACGACAGCATGCAATCGAGACATTCCAAGACGCCGAGAAAATGATATTTAGAGCTAATGCCGTAAAATCCGTATTCCTCCATGTCACCGTAATTTGATTTATTTACCTTATTGCTATCAATTTCGCGAAAATAGAAGAAGAATATTTTGCGATTTGGTAGTAAAATCGTGTTAAAAGGAACTAAATTTCGCGAAAATTTTTCAAATGCTGATCCTGCCTTGTCGGGCGTGCATTCGTGCTCAGCTTTCTCGCGCCGCGCGTCAAGTACCAAGAACTGGTACTCTTTTTGTTATTAGCCTTATAGTGTTCTTTATTTTTAAGAATAAGTATAAGAAAATGTTAAAATAGCCTATGGCCACATCATTACCATTTCTCCGGCTTCACCGTCTGATCCAGTGGGACCCGTGCTTCCCTGGATTCCCTAGAAAAACACAATTTGGACAACATCGTGACACGATGACATCTTTTTCATGTCGTCATTACCGAGGTTAAAATTTACCATCTTTCTTTATTTATCACCGCACATGACGCTTTCAACATTGCCGATCGTAGCAGTATGCAGGACGCGTATCATATACGAACCTAGTATATGGCCTAGCACACCACGAGTCTCTCGCAGCTCAGTGGTTAGAGCATCTGACCGGTTTGTGAACCTAGTATATGGCCTAGCACACCACGAGTCTCTCGCAGCTCAGTGGTTAGAGCATCTGACCGGTGTGTGAACCTAGTATATGGCCTAGCTCGCCACGAGTCTCTCGTAGCTCAGTGGCTAGAGCATCCGACCGGTGTGTGAACCTAGCATATGGCCAGGCTAGCACACCACGAGTGTCTCGTAGCTCAGTGGTTAGAGCATCCGACCGGTGTGTTAACCTAGCATATAATGGCCTAGCACACCACGGGTCTCTCGTAGCTCAGTGGTTAGAGCATCTGACCGGTGTGTGAACCTAGCATATGGCCTAGCACACCACGAGTGTCTCATAGCTCAAGCTTAAAGCATCCGATCGCTGTGCGAAGGGTCATAGGCTTAATTCTTGTCGGGGACTCAGATTTTGTTCTTTGTCCCACCCTCGTGACATGATAGACGTTTCATTTTTCTCACAGAAGTTATGATTGCAAGTTTAGGAACCTTTGAATTCTATATTCGAAGATGCACTTATAAGAATTAATTCATATTTTCCCTATCATTATTATATATTTTTGTTATAGAAATAAAATGTAAACCATCAGTTAAAGTCTCACCTTCACAAAAAAAACGTTGCGGTCGTTTGTTTTCGTTTTGAAATGTACCATTGTTCATACGCGTGATCTGATTGGTTGCACGCATTCAAGCGTGAATTTCGTGTTACACGAGATTCAGCACAGAGCACAGAAAGTCAATCACGGCGCGCACAGCATTTTAGCTGAAGGTGGGCCTTTAAGGCTGGTTTATAACCAGCCATATTACCATGGGTACGGTACTCAGCTAAATAAAAATTTAAAAATATAAACCATTATAGTACAACATGCACGTTGCCAATTCTGGGCATCCAGGCTTTAGTGATTTGAAAATAACGATGAATAACGCATAGATGCAAAGAAAATGTGTTCGGCCACGTTAATTTAAGGTTACCCTTGGAATTTTCTTACCTGTTCTCCTCGGACTCCTTGTTCACCTTGGCCACCAGCAGGACCTTGTTCTCCCTGAATGTAAGTATATAAATAAAACCGATGGCACATACGTGCACAAGCACATGCACAAGCACGTGTACAAGCACGGATACTTAACAAGTGGTTCATGCTTTAGCGTGCACTATCGAGTTATGGAGCACGCGGGAAGTTTGGAGAGCACGAAAGAAGCGTATCAGTTAAGGTTTGGCATAGTAACTCATGAAGATAAAAGTCATTTCCGCAATCCGAGAGGTTTATCTTAAAGGTACCGACTTCCACATTGTTACTTCTATCTGCGATTACCTCCTCTCCACCGTAGGACATCTAAGCAGTGAATATATTCATATAAAATAATATGGTACCTACTCATGTCTTACCTTTTCTCCAATTCCCCCTCTTGCTCCCTCGGTTCCTCGTTTTCCAGCAGGGCCCTACGATGAAAGCAGCAAGTCTTCTTAAAATGATTTTTTTTTTAATGTTATTGCCGCAGCGGCTGCCATCTCGGAAGGTTAAAGATCCTCTAAGTAGCAGACAAGAACTTTATACATCATGAACTTCATCAATCATGCAGCATAATATAATTAATACAAGAAGCTGTACACAGCTTAAACTCGTGGCGTCGTTACCTCATAGCATTGTTGATTCCCGAGTGTTTAGAGTGCTTTTACGCAGAAAAATAAACCTAAAATGTGTCTAAAACGTTAAGACTGCACATTCACTACATTCAATAGCCAACATTTCAAATCTCGATCGGTAATCAAATTGCAAGTTGTATAAAACACAAAACTTGCCGGAACAAACATCCCACAGCAATAAGCGGCGAACACAATCAAAGGCTCCTAAGAGCCAACCCGCGAATAAGAAATACTAACGCGTAACGCAATATTGCGGTAAGCTTATGTTTTCACACTGACGCGGTCCAATATTTTTTTTTAAAAATAAACGTAACGATTTTTGACAAAAGCAAAAACAAAAATACAGTACATCACTTTCATAATGTTCAGTCCGAAGAAAGAAAACAAAAAAAAAAAAAAGAAAAAAAAAAGAGATCTCGAGCGAGACTTGAACCTCGGAAATCAGGCTATTATTCCGCGCGCCAAACCACTCGGCCATCGTGATCACTGAGTTAGTGGAGCAGGATAAATTTAATCACTTCAAAGTAGATAACCATCAAAGCGCGTGTCTCGGTTGAAAAATCCTTTTAGATCGATTTTAATGTTGCATTGCGAAACATCTTTAAGCTTATTGTTGTTTATATTCGTTTACAACAAATTAGTTATTGTTATCGCTGGATTCACTTTGTTCTTGTTACGAAACGCATTCGTAACAAAGCATTACGTCACTAAGTTTACAGCTGATGGAAGGAGTGAGTGAGAGAGTGAATTCAGCCACCTTTACCGATAACCCGTTCATTACGCATGTGCTTTTTCACGGGTAAATAACAAACGGTCCTATCCGACCCTATCCATCCATGAACGCCTTGCATACTCTTGAAAACTTTCAATTGTACGCTGTAATTCATCCTTCTGCTTCTCAAGTCAACACACGGAGATATTTTGCGGTATGTATTTCATGGCTGAAAGCCATATAGTCGTTGGCATTAACTAAATATGCGTGCATAAATTTGCATGCACTAATGTGACACGGAAAAAAAAAAAGAAAACCCGGAGCCGGATTTACAACTCGTGTGCTCCGCCACGAGTAATAACATCAGGGATGCGTTCGATTGAACGTATGCCGGAATAAGAATATACACAATGGTCACAAAAAATCGCGTTTTTCGGAATTTGAAAGCCACTGGAAAACTAAGTATCTGCTATTGCCTACTCCAGAAACTATTAAAAATACCATAATACTCTTTAAAGTGCAGGTTTGGGTGGTGCTTGATGTACGCCTCATTTTCCCGATTTCTATTGTTTTAAGCACAAACTGTACGTGCTATGCTTCAACTTCGTGGCAATTTGCATACGGTGCACATTTTTATGCGAACACACAATGCTGCGTCCTAGCGTTCCTACATGTACTCTGAATCTAACAAAGGTGAGGCTGAGCTTACGCATATTTGCATATTTGCATATTTGCATATTTGCATATTTGCATATTTGCATATTTGCATATTTGCATATTTGCATATTTGCATATTTGCATATTTGCATATTTGCATATTTGCATATTTGCATATTTGTGAGGCTAAGCTTGCGCATAATTTTTACTTGCGTATTATGGTATTTTTCAGAGTGGCCTATTGCTGGCAGATTTATACTGCAAGTGTGTCTCAACAAACAATTCTCAGAGACTATTCTGTTTATTCTTATTCCTGAATACGCGACGGTCAATCGAATGCGCCCTTACATTATTAGCGTAGATAATTGTTGGGGGAGTTGAAGTTAACAAAATCAAAATGCGACTTGCTCGTCTTTTTTTCGTTCTTTTTAACGAAAACGCCTGAAAAGGTTAAAGTGGAATTTCCGCTAAATGTATCG
The DNA here is from genome assembly GCA_022457155.1 of Cladopsammia gracilis. Lineage (NCBI taxonomy): Eukaryota > Metazoa > Cnidaria > Anthozoa > Scleractinia > Dendrophylliidae > Cladopsammia > Cladopsammia gracilis. The sequence goes on from JAJGOT010000010.1 coordinate 1,390,140, forward strand.
CCATTTCTTCCATTACTCTATCTCTAAATTAGGGTGGTGTATTCCTTTCGTATTTTGACTTACCTCTACTCCCTTCTTACCAGCAACTCCAACAATACCACGTTTTCCAGGAAGACCCTGATAAGAAAATACATCAATAAATAAACATGGCTGCTACTCAAGGGTTGAGATAGCAGCAAAATAAATGTCCAAAACCTCTTTGTAGCAATGTTATTGTCATTCCATCACGAATGCACTTAGGTTACTTTTCCAATAAAGGAGAGCTTTATTGAACAAATGAAGAATAAGTTGATGCGGCATGCGTGGTTATCAAGAGATTGTCTTAATGAGTGACTTGTACCCTTGAAGAATCTATTACAAAACGCTTCAAAATCCGCCAAATTTAAAAGTTACTTTTAGAAGGACTAAGCCGCGAATAAAAACCCTGTAGAATCACAAGGTTATTACCCTTTTGAACTTCGCTGTTGTCAGAAAACATTAATCCAATGATTGCAATAAAATCAAACTTTCTTCGGAGATATATAATGATTTATTTACTATTGTGAAGTGCAGTTAATAACAATAATAAGTGCGCGGTATAAATGATTAAATGATTGATTGACTGCGTTCACCCAATGTAATTTAAAACAACAAACAAATCTGGTGCCACTTCCTCCATTGCAGCACGGAGCTAAATTACGGTGGACCAGAGAGGTGAGATCGGACGTCAGCACATAAGGCGCAAATTGCAGCCGTCTCATTCTATGTACGATCTCACCCCACCCACCCAGACCAATGACGGCAAAGTCAGATAGGCCATTACATCGGGAACTCCATGCCCTACACTTATCGAACAATGTCATGGCTTCCTTTACGTCCTCTTCAATTGACAAGGAAGGATGAAGGAGACAAGGCCAACGGCTTAACGTCACCGCCCAATGACACGATCATCTGAACTGAGACAAGGCCGTGTTAATCACAGCCCGCATGATCTTATTTTTTTTTATTTTTTTTATTTGCCATACTACAATAACACATTAATATAAGAAGAATAGAGGTAACAATGGCGAGGGAACTAAAAGAAACTATGAAGCTTATGTTAATTAGGCCTCCTCAGCTTTAGTTTTGCAAGATGACATTAACAAAATAAGGACATGACGACGGATACATTATTACAAAATAGATGGAAAGTTACAAAATGAAAAGGAAAACTCAAGAAGATTAATTTGACACATTTATATAAGATTACTAATATTTATTACAAATAAACGCCTTAATTGCTTTTTTAAAGGATCTTACCACCGTGGTTGGTGGTGGTCCGGCCGGGGTTTGAACCCGCGACCTCTCGCTCTGTAGACCGGCGCTCTATCAACTGAGCTAACCAGGTGGCGGTGTCTATTATGTTACTTACGCTTATTCCGGCTAGAACTAACAATGAAATCGACTGTCAAAAACAGCAACATTTTACCGTTCCACCTGATTCTCCTGGAAATCCATCTTCTCCCTTTCCACCCTGTTTTAAGGAATCCATAAATGAGTTATCCATTACTTGAGCAACTTAAATGTTTTACAATTTTTTGACACCTATGGGACTCATGGGAAAATTTATTTTTTTTGTTATACGTGAGGTGGGAAATAAAGAACAACGGTTTTAGCATAAGTCTAGGTGTGTGTAGCGTTGCAAAGTTTATTGCTTATATATGAAACTTTCATGGACGTCACTTCGCACTCTATCTGTAAATATGGATCTTCCAGTTTGCAAAGTAGAAATATACCAATCACCTACCTCGCCTCCTGGTAATCCAGCCTTTCCAGCAAGTCCAGGACGTCCCACGGGACCCTGATAAAGTAAAAAGATATTACCTCAGATGCGATCAACTAATACAGATTATTTTCCGACATTATATTTAGATTGCATAATGGCATCTGTTAACAAGAAAATATCAGTTCGCAATTTTTGAATCATTTAAAAAAACTAACAACGTTACACGATGTCTACTTTTAGAGCATTCATGTTGCGTAAAACAAAATGTCTCGTAAAACACTATCAAACTAATGAGCAAGCATGTCTGATTCAAGAAATATTATATCTTACCCGTTCTCCAGCTGTTCCTAATGGGCCTCGTAATCCTACATCTCCCTGAAGGAGCAAATCACATCAGTACAAAACGGAGTCTGTGGTCAAAACAGCTTTTCAAACAAAAATTTATACAACAAACTATTTGAGATCAACAATTGAGTACACGTTACCAGACCACCTTGACCACCTCTGACTCCCCTTTTGCCACGCTTTCCTTTAATTCCCTACAAACAATAACAATTAATATCTAAATTAAACGATCGAGGAAACAAAATATTTACAAGTATACCATGAGTAAAATAGGTGTAGATAAAACACGAGAACTGTTAAGGGATGCTTATACGCCTTTACAAGCTGAAGTGAGCTCGTGGCTTTTAACCCTACAATCTTAACTGGAATTTCTTCGGTTCATGTACTGTGTGGATGAAATACAAAATAACTTTGGAGATTATTATGAGCGAAAGGATTTATTGCCTACAGAAGGAGTTTGAGGGTGGTACTGCAATTGTTTTTTATTCGTATCCTCTGTAACAACAATAAATATGACAAGTAATATTTCAAACACGAGGAAGAGTGTTTCATCAGGATTTCCAAAGACCGAGAAGTGGGTTTTCAAGATGTTTGGATCCCTGGTGAAACACTTTTTCGAGCGTTTGATATAGCTTCTCAAACGGATCATTTTAAAGAGCGGAGAAAACGAAGGAATAGAATCAATTAATGGCTGAAAATAAGAGTAATAATAAATGAGTATAATTACCGATACTCCTTGAGGTCCTTTAAGGCCAGCGAATCCTTGGCCACCACGTGTTCCCTATAAAAACCACGACACGTTTTTAAACAGTTTAAAGCATTTCGAAGCATAAAACATTGTCCTCCGAGAGTTATTCAGGAGGGAACAGCTTTCTACGAAAAACCAGCCACGACAAGGAGCTGACGAGAAGCGTCACAGACTACACGGAAGGGCTCAAATTTGAACCCTCTGCCCTGTCCCCAGCTTGTAAACGCTTCACATGTCAAAGATCAATTCACTCCAGAATACGCCGTAATAATCTCCATTTATCCTACAAAATGGATCAGCGGATACAAAAGTAACAACTGGTATAAACCCATGTGTAGCCAAATAAAATAACTATGCTATATGAAATTATGAGTATAATAATTATGCTGTGCGTATCAAAATCGTAAATATAATGACTATGATATAAATGTCGAGAAAAAAATAAAATATGGATGCTATCAAAACGGGTTTAAACTTTTCATTAAAGAATAGGTCTAAAATAAGGCACGGATTTTGATTTTTCGGGTACAATCTCTCAGTATCGCAAGTAGTATCTCCTAGATGACTACTTATTACTCATGTCCGAAGCGGTATGAGGTAAGATTTGCCGTCCGTTTTCCTTTTTTTCTTCTTTTTTTTATTATTGGTGCCACATTAGTGCATGCAAATTTATGCATGCATATTTTCATATATTCAACAGCCATGAGTTTATGAAGTAGCCGTGAGATAATGAGATGCCAGAAACTTGTGTAGGTACAGGTATTATATATATCTTTTCGATGTATTGAATATGTTTTCGTGAGTGAGAAACTCAGAGCAACTCGAAGCAACTGGGAGATACTACTGGGAAACTACTAACACATTTCCATTCCATACATGTATCACCAAAACCCGATATAAGCAAGGAGAACACAGGAGAGCTTCAAAGATGTCACCCTTCCCTGACCAACTAGGTTAGCTGTGCAATACTTACTCGTTTTCCGCGTATTCCATTTAAGCCGGGACCTCCTGCACCGCCGCGAGCTCCCTGTCAAAAAAATAAAAAAAAAAACAAATAAAATGATTTCAAACAAAAGCAGTCTCTTCAAGATACTCTGACGCCATATGACGCAACCATTCCCAAAATTTCCCTTAAATAGTGAAAGGTGCCTAGGTGAACAATTTTAACTTGTGGCAAAGCTCTTCCGAAAATTTCATCAAACGGTCAACTTGAAATTGCAGTTTTGGGATACCCTCCAGACAACATATAATTCAGTATAATGGAATTATTATATATTATGATTGTATTGATCGAGCGTCAATTAAATAAGATGGAAAACTCCTTTTTTAGGTTGATGAAAAGTTCACAACATAAAGAAAAAAAAGCAAAATACTCAGCGATAATAATCATAAAACATTAATCAGTTTAAAATGAAACTCAGAACTTGTATTGCTTCGATAACTATCCATTGTGGACACTTGTTATGATTGGTGTACAATCATGTACGTCTGTTTAGACCATTTCAATGACCAAAACTTCGTGAATAAATAAATATCATCTTACCGTTTTGCCAGGGGGACCTTGTTCTCCTCGGCCTCCTGGAAGTCCGGCTAGACCCTTGAGACAATAAGGGGTTAAAGTCACGAGTTAACGTAAAGGCTACTAAACAAGTGGGGGATAAATTCACGAACAACCAATTTTATTGGCCCACAGTATTTCTTTAATTTGATTACGTACTGCAGGTAAAGTCCAAGTTCAATCTAAGGGATTGAACCTCTCACTAGCATTTCCATTGCGGTTTTCAAGAGAACTGACATAAGTTCAAATCTTCCCTCGATTTAACTGCTAACTTTCATTTACATTTAATAAGTTTTAACTCTCCAAAACTTCAGCCGACTTGGGTTCTAGATTGACCTCATACAGAAGAGGATCCGAAGGAAGAGAGAATCTTACCGAAGGGCCTTGTTCACCGTTAGGTCCTGCTCCTCCTGATTTTCCGATCTCGCCCTTAAAACAGCATCAAAATCAATTACACAAATCACACAGGTAGATTATACAAATTATATAGTGTGGTCTGATGGATAACCACGTGTGCCTTCTTAATGGGGCTATGCCATAGGTCTTGGAGTCAAAATTCTGGTTAAAGCAAAACCAAGAACATTTTCTTTTACACAAAATGGTCTTAGAACTCAAAGAGAAATATATCAACTGAATTCTAGAAAGCAGAACAAAACATAACCAGATTATAGTAGTTTTTGCTAGTCATGAGAGAAACTTCAAAAAAATCGGGCAATCCGCTTTCATCCTCACAATCCATGGCCAAAAGCATTTATTTACAGCAGTTTCAGTTCACTAGTATAGTAGTTGTGGGTTTCGATCAATAGAAATATGTCTTTTGGCTACTTATAGTATTAATAAAAATATAAAAATACAGCCTGGCGATAAACATCTAATTGCAGAAACGTTGTCATAGAAAATACAAACCACCAAATAGGAATCAATTGCCTTACTGATATTTACAGATGATAAAAGAAGATAAATTGTTAAGAAACCAAAAACAAATATTCATTCTTGAGGGAATATTAGAATTTATTAAAGAATATGGCAAGATCAAAAACGAACTTCCATCTCTACTCCTATTTCCCAAGAACGATCAGAGATTGGAACAGACGATGTAGTGCAAGCATCGACCTTGGCCTCCTTTAAACAGAGGCTTGCCAGTCTTGATTACTAGACATGACCACTCCTTTCTTTATTCATTGATTTGTTATTAATTAAGTTTTACTGTTATTATTGTAAATGTACATTTTTAACGCTTGCGAAAATCTTCAGAAGTGAAGGAGGCAAGTTTAATGGAAGAAGAAGAAGGGTATAGTAGAGTAGTCTACGATGGACGTTTTCGGCTTTAGATTCGAGCTTCTTTCCGATTCCAAAGCTATTTTCCCGTACCTGCCCACCTCTTGCACCAGATTGTCCAGAATCTCCTGGCGGTCCCTTTCAATTGGAAATAAACAATATCAGTTTAAAATAAAACACCCCCGTTAGATTATTCAATTTACCTACTACGCGTATAAATATACTGCTTCTGAAACAGAAAATTAATGCTGACAATGCATTTACACATTTTTTGACAAACTATTAATAATATATATAAAAGGTTGCTTACTGTGAATAAAATATTGAAAGATTTCTGTTATCGGACGAAAAAAATTGTCTTGTTCCAGAAACTCTACTGCATGCCCAGCCATAAATACTCTCAGTTCCAACCTGATGTAAGGTGGAGGTTGTTTGTGATGTCCGTATTTTATGTCAATGTTACAAACATTGTAACTGAATGCTTAGATAAGTAGGCGTGTCAGCGTGCAAAGAACATGCTGCACAAGCTGACTTTAACTTTGAAGTCCATGAATAAAATTCGTAAGTGTGGCAAAGGAATGTAAACGAGATTATATATATCGACTCACCTGGGCACCTGCAGGTCCTTGTCCCCCGGTTGGTCCTCCTTCTCCAGCGTCTCCCTAAACACATTTCATTGTTACTTCCTCTTTTTGAAATAAACTTACAATAAAACTAAGTCTGGTTTTCACTAGTGACATACATGAACGGGAAAACGAAAATGGACAAGTATAAGATAGATCCTTATGCTTATGCTTATGTCGGGCCCGTTTTTACTGGACACAAGCGCTGTCATGCTTCCGCTTATGCTCCACTTATGCTTACGCTTCAGTTGACGCTTATGCTTATGTCACTAGTGAAAACCAGGCTTAACAAACGAAACAGTAATTATCAGTCCATAAATATCAGTCCATACGTAAATTTCTACGAAAGAAATAAAACAATTTTGAGATCATTGTTTCTATAGAGTTATATAGAAACATCACATGACCTGAAATAACTGTAGGAACGATCACAGACTTGCTTTTGTGCTTTGATTAAATACTAAACTCTACAGAAACTCGGGCAATGTCTGTTATGTATATATTTTTAATTTTTATGTCATAACAACGTATTATAGGTGAATGGAGCAAACTGAATTTTGGGGTGCATTTCGTTCTTTTTTTTACTGCTTTCTTTTCGCAAATCAAAGGATATTTACCTATTTCTCACCCAAGTTAATCAAAAACTAAATCCCTTAAATCACTTTAGCTAACTTACCACGCCTCCAGCTTCTCCTCGTTTGCCGGCTACGCCCGTTGGTCCCAAAGTTCCGTCTTCACCAGGAAGTCCCACAGGTCCGGATTCACCAGGAGCTCCGACATCTCCCATGGGACCGGCGTCCCCATTCTGTCCTGGACTTCCTTTGATTCCTGGATTACCAGGTGCTCCGAAGCCACCTGTCGCGCCTTTTCTTCCCTATTGGATATTTAAAACACCAGAACTAGTTTAGGTGGTGTTAAAATGATACCAGTATGACGGTTGGAGTTATTATGGTACCCTCCTGTGGCTCTACGTTTGTTTAACAACCCATTTCCGAGTTGCTCTTGGCCTTCTTTTTAAAACTTATATCCATATGAATGGTTTTGCGCTTGGCCTCGGTTTGTAAAAGAGACTAAGAGCAACTCGGAAATGGGCTATTGTCCACAATCTAGTGCCAGAGTGTAACTGTACAGGCACGACTTTATCGGCTGGTACCATACCAATAAGGAAACTTATATTGACTATCAAAACTCAATGGAGAAGGGTATGTATAGTTTAAACCCTATCTTACGGACTGTTTTATAAATTGTTGATTCTCTTGTACAACAAAGCATTGCAAATTTTTAGTGAAAGTCTGCAGTAGTGCAATGATACCGACCAAAACATGTCGAGGGTCGCACATGTCAAATCATTCGTGAAAAAACAACATGACAAAACTTCCTCTTGCCTGTTACGTTTATACCTATGCCGGTGGGGCGAAGGCCCTGGCAGGTCAGGTTAGGACAGGCTGAGGTGAGAAAACAACCAAAAATGCATCGCCTGAGACTCTAGATTCGGATTTGGGCGTGGTTCTAATAATTCCAATCTTGTTAAAGAAACCGAAAAGGGGGCCTTGTCAGGACACAAAGGATTGAGTTAGAAAAATTATAGTTAATATATTATTTTAATAAATAATTTAAGTTATTTTTAAATACCTGAGGTCCACTTGAACCTACAGGTCCCTCTTTCCCTTCAAGTCCCTAAGAAGGAAACAAACATAACAAAAGTAAATATCTGATCCTCGGGTTTAAACAAATTAAAGGGCAAATGAAACTGTCATCGGTTCACACAGAATCAAGGAAGGTTTTTCTACGATTGTTTGTTTCCGCGCGCTTTCAACGTTTCAAAACTTCCAGAAAGGACGCAAGAAAAGTCTCTAGTTCCCAGAGTATGAGAGTAATCATTGCTATTCTTCAACTTGCGATCAAGAGCCAAAAATAAAATAAAATTATAAACAGATAAAATAAAGAACGACCATTAGCTTGTGTGACAACCGTTAGTTTTTTGCTATCAAGGCTTTTTCCAACTCGCTTTGGTGAATGAAACGCAAAAAATATAAATCTTACGAAACAAAAATCAAAAACAGACATATAGGCAAAAACCAAAATAAATAAACAAACAGATAAATAAACAACTATTCTTACTTGAGGACCGGGATAACCAGGACGTCCGCTAAGGCCAATTATGCCATTCATACCCTATAGATAATAACGATGATTACAATGAATATTGCGATATTATTTAGGTTCGGCAGCAGATCTACTGCAGAATGCTGGCTAATGTTTGTCTGCTCTGTCTTGATATTTCTTTGTATCCTCAGGTACCGCCATCCATGTTTCTCTACGAATCTGGCGATTTCGTTTCTCCGTCATCCTGTTTTATCCTCCATCGAAACAACTACTAACACCTCTCAATGTTTACAGCTACTTGGCCAAAATTGCGGTACATGTAGTTGCATGCCTTTTGTATTGTGATAAATAAGAGAAGGTTTAGACTTACAAGTTGTCCATCTATGCCGGTTTTCCCTGGAGGTCCAGCAGGGCCCTACAAAAGAGAAACGTCAAGTGAGCAATAGGTATCTTGTGGATTATTGAAACTTAATAGTTCTCTTTTTCAGACGAGCTGTTACTTTTGTCGCCTATATGGAATCAGGTGGCTATGTTGTGGTTCAATTTTATCCTTGGTTCAAATTTTATTTTCCTTTGTTTTTGCCCATGGTAATGTATGATAACGAGTTTTAAACAAAGGAAAATAAAATTTGAACCAAGGATAAAATTGAACCACAACAGCTACAATAGCTTGTATACAACTCACGACCCATGTGATCCATGAAATATAAAGTCCACACAACCCGACTACATATCACATCAAACACCATAATAATTCACTGAAAAATCAAATAACCCTAAAACTACTGGTACGGAGCCCATCTAAATCTACGTCGAGTCTTAAAATTCCATAACTACAGTTTGTGAAATGTAAATGTAGCGTTTATTTTAATGTTCAAACAACATTAAAGCTAGAGTCACCTTGCACAACATATAATACGGCACCGCGGAATAGTACTGTTAAGTACTCATGTATCTTTCGGGTTAAAAGCCAAACGTTGGCCGGAGTTCATCCACAGATCGTGCAGACAAATACATTATCTTCAGTTATAATTATAGTAAGAAACTATAGCATGTCTCAATGTTGTGTCTGCAGAAAGCGAACGTGTCCATGTTACCTGATCACCATCTACTCCTCGTTGTCCTACTGCGCCTGTCACTCCATTTCGACCCTGCGCACCAACAGACCCTGGTGCACCCATCGGACCTGCATCTCCCGTTGGACCCTAAAACAATAACAAGAAATCCGTGGCCAATTCCAGAGTAAATTCCTTCTGATTTAGAAAGTAGCTCTTCGTAGCATGCGTTACGGTCACTGCAAACCTATCAAACTTGTTGTCAATGTTTTATACATACATAGGCCCCGCCCGTCCCAAAAGGACAGTGAGTGAGGCCTCTGGATAATAGTAAACATCATGAACTTCGAAAAATATGGCGCACGTTCGTAACAAACGAAAGAATGACTCACCCTTGGTCCTTCATATCCTGGCGGTCCTGGGCTTCCCTTGGAACCCGCGGGTCCCTTAAAATGGGGAAAAGTTAAAATTACATGTTTATTAGCTGTTCTTTGAACAAAATAGCCTTATTTTTTATTTTAAAAAGCAATCATCTTGGCCTCGTGATCCAACCAACTTATGTCATAAAATTTAACTCACATCTGGTCCGTCTAGTCCTGGGTCACCATGCTGTCCGAGAGGGCCTTTGAATCCCTGGAGTAAATCAAAATATAGTCTCATTATCGCGCGTATCAGGAGGAGGGGAGAAAAGAGGCCTGATGCAAACTAGCAGTTGAAACGTCGCGATTAACATCTCAAAGTGACTCCATCGTAAGACAAACGAACAAGCGTTCACTTATCATACACATCACGATGAACAACAACCACGTTTTTAATAACATTATGCATGGTACTATTACATATAAAGATAACCTACAATCAGTCCAGTATCTCCCACACTCCCTCGCTTTCCTGGAAGACCGAACTGTCCCTGCAAGTAACATCAAATAATTGTTTAAGTTATTTGTAAGGGTCTTACGGGTAAAATGATATAAACTGAGGTAAATTTTTCAAGCAAAATGACTGCTTTGCTTGAATTAGTGCGTTAGTTTAGAGAGTGAATAGATTGTTGACATGTCAAAAAAAGAAAAAAGAAAACAATTGAAATGGATGACCGAAGCAGAATTAATATCTGATTTTATTGGCACATTAATGAACTTTAAGTCTATTCGACATTTGTGTCAGATGAAGTCACGACTAGGTCGATTGCAACTATATCCTATAGTGCGATGGTTGTTTTAGAAGCGTTCATTAAGAGATGTTGAATGAAATTCTATTAGGTGGGTATTTCCTTTAAGGTATCGACAGTTTGAAGTGAAGTTACCGTATCAATTTATTTATGGTTTATTCTTTTCGCGAGAGTGGTGGTTACACTCGGGGCATTGATTTGTACGTTTACACTATAATCATTCCTTACAGATGGTTTAGACCTGGTGATAGAGCAGTTTTCAACTGAGTGAGGTAAAACCAAAACCAAAGTAATTACTCTGACCAATCACAGCAGTCGTAAACAATCCGATGAACCAATCAGAGCTCGAAGCAATTACATGTCGGAGGCGCCAAGCGCGGGAAAACGCGTGCAAGCAAGTCACAATTGGTTTTGAATTTACTTCTGATTGGTCGAGAAAGTGGCGCGAGCTGATTTTTTGGCCAATCACAAAGCGTAGCAATGAAAAACGAAGGCAATTTATTGTGTAATTACTTTTCACACTCAATTAAAAACTGCTCTAATATATAGTCGAAGCTCTCGTAAGCGACCACCTCGGGAATTCGAAAAAGTGGTCGTAACTGGAGCTGGTCGCTCACGAGAATGGGCTCTCGTAAGCGACCACGCCCTAAAACAATAGAGGCTGGTCGCTTACGAGAGGCTTTTAGCATAAAGGTTTGGATATGTAAATGAGTTATTAATAGTGTTGTACAGTATTCTATTGTAGATAATATTTAGTTATTGCCTGTCGTAGAAGGGGCTTGCGAAGGTATAGTTCACGCATCCACAGTGATTAAAAACTTCTAATTTCTTATTCAGATGATTACAATGCGTAGCACAACAACTGCCAAAAAGTGCTAACGCACTGCTACAGCACTAAGGCGCAATTATGACATCATATATCAGCAACGGTTCAGACAACACTGAGTATTTTGAGTCTCTAATCTAAGCCTTTTAAGACTTAATAAAAAAGTTCTTGATCGATGATTGTTTCAATGAGCGGAGTTGTGAATCCACCAAAACATCTTAAACGCGTGCAACGGCTTTACACAGTTCTTCGTTGCCCTGCCAATCAGAAAACTCCGCCAACTTATTAACAAGACCAAGAGCTCCCTTGACAGAATTGACCTCTGGAGTCTTCAAAGGAAGATCAAAATCATTGAGTGGTCGCTTACGAGAGCTTAAAAACAAAGGAAAAGACCAGTTGGTAATTTCCAAAAGTGGTCGCGGTCTCCTACGGGAGCGGTCGCTAACGACAGCTTTTAATTATTAGTCACAACGGTGGTCGTAACTAGAGCTGGTCGCTTACAAGAGTGGTCGCAAGGAGAGTTTCGACTGTATAAGCAATCTTGTGTATCTTGTGGTATCGTGCGCTTTCGATTATGCCTACGTCTTGTGTCACTAGTAAAAAGCAGGTTCAGAGGAACGTTACTTTCGGGGAAGCAACTGTTTATCGCATTTGTCTTACTTCAAATCCTTTGGGTCCCAGTTCTCCTGACGGCCCAGGTAAACCAAGCTGAAAAGGAAAATTAACAGGGAACAAATGACAAAAATTTTAAATTACTGCCAAGATACCATTACGGTTCAAATTATTAGTTTATTTATTTACGTACACGTACAAAAACCGCACACTGTTAAACAATAACTTTAAAAATGAATGAAACAAAAGAAAAGAGTGGCATGCAGCCTGGGGTGAGTGGCTGCACATTAAACAAAGGAAGGTTTTAATTTAGTAAAGTAAAGAAACAACTTCCATCACAAACGCTAAAAAACCCTTAATCAGTAAGTCAAATGTATCAAAGGTAATCGGAATGGATGAACACATATTTTCTCTGGATTGAGAGTTTATCTTCATTCTATTCTCTAAAGAACTGAACATGGCTGACAAAACATCAACAAAGAAGTATACTTGCCGTGGCAGCCCCTGTATCAGGAGTAACAGTGACTGGAATTAATGGTCCCTTGATTCCTGGTACTCTCTAAATTGAAGAGAAAAATGATGTTTAAATACATTGTAGTAGTTTGCTGAATATGTAATTTGTTTTTGTTCTTTATCCCTTTAACTCTCAAGAGTGCCAAAAATTCAAGACAAATTCCAAATTTTATTATGTAAAATAATATTGATAAACAAATGGTACCATACAAAAGTATTGCCAAATAGGTTTCATTTGAATGGTCACACCATAGGATTTTGTCGACAGACTTAAAAGTTAGAACTACACTTCATGACTTCAATATTGAGGACTCTGGGAGTGAAAGGGTTAAAGGGGCATTGTCACGCAGATTTTGCTGTGTTTTGGTCACATTATACTAAATATATGACAAAGTACCTTTGCTCAAACATAAAATTGGTTTTAGAACGCCAAGAAGATAATATCAAGTGATTTCTTCAAGGAAGAACAAACCATAATAAGTTTTTCTGCGATTTTTCCACGACTCTTGGGAGGAACTTGAAAAAAAATTGGCCAATTTTTTCAAGTTGCAATCCATTTCCATCCTTGCCATCCGCAGCCAAAGATAACTAATACTAGTTTCTGTGCACTGGTAGAGTATTTGTTAACAAAACTGGACCGTTATTTTAAAGTTTCCATTGAAACAAATATGTTTTTTGGCTTTTCAAAGTGATACTAAAAATAGGTGACAGTGTTCCCTTAAAGCCATTATTATCCCAACGTCAAACAGGCTACGGCGACATCCAGTAACACTTTTTTGGCAGCGTTTAATGTACAATTAAACAGCAATCAGTAATAGTGTCCAGAATGAAAACTCACTGGTGTGCCTGTGACTGATCCTGGAGGTCCGGGAGGGCCTGAGAGGCCCGGGGGTCCTGTGCTACCTTGCCCGCCTTTATTTCCCTGGTCACCCTAAAAAAGGTCAATAATTTTAAAAATAATTACTCAAAAACCGTTTTTATAGAAACTGATCACGCTATACGCATGCTTGCACAAATCTTTCCATTGCTTGGCTAAGGTCACTAAAGAAATAACAACCGCACAAGTAATTAAGGCATAATTCTGCATATTTAGTTAAACGCTACAAATCCATTACAGATAGTTTCATGTCGAGGACGATTGAAATGGATAGCAGTTACGAGTTCTAAAGCGAGTTTATCGTTGGCTTATAGGATAAATCATATCATTAAGAAATTTTTACAATGCAAATGTAAAATGCAGCAGGGGCTCCTGAATGCAGTTAGTATTTAATGGAGCGTAACGCCCTTAGCCCCGTGAGGCATCTATTTGTACTCGGTTGTATCAATGTACCATTGCTACCTCTGCTATTAAAGGACCGAGCACCTCAAAAATCATACCCTTTGGAGCTGTACAAACTTATATAGCTTACATATGGGAGTACCCCCTTCCCCCACCCAGAGCCAAGACCCAAGGAATTAACGCTATCCCGTGTATATGTGTCCAACGTCATTCGGCGAAGTTGTTAATTGACGTCGCAATTACTGCGCCTTTCAATAACATACGGAATTTGAAATTCAAATCTCCACCAACGGTTGCGTTATTCCCTGCCGTCAATCATAATTAATACGAAAGCCAACGGACCATGTAAAAAGGAAACAAACAAAATGGATCGAAATCTACCAATCATAATGCACGGACGTGACCCTTTGACCTCATTGAAGTGAAGATCTGTTTCCTGAGAGGTAAGCTAAGATGACTGACGGCAGCGTAAAACGCAACTGTTGATGGAAATTTGAATTTAAAATTCCGCATGTTATTGAAAGGCGCAGTAAGTGAGTGGGAAGAAAATGCTAAGTACAACCTCATACTTAGGGCCTTAGCCACGTTCAAAATGGTGGGCGAAAAACCGCTGGACAATGCCGAAATACTCCAAAAATCCTGGAGCATTTGTCTCGTAAAACATGATTTCGTTTGAACAACGGATTCAGATTACCGGATAACAAACACGACTGCATATCGGTGGAAACAACCTCCGAAAGCGCCAATCCATCGCGTGTTACGAGACTAAAAGAATCGTGGAGAATTTAGCAGCCTTGTTCAGGGGTTTCCACACCTGCCGCGCCATTAAGAAAGCGAAGGACCTGGGAACTAGGTTGCCTTGGTAGCCTGGTGTAGGGTGTAGTTTTTCATGCATAACTCAATTCTTAATGCTGTTAAATATTTTTAAAACGACACTTTTACTGTTATTATTGTTGTTATGAGCATTTCTACCTTCGATCCTGGTGGTCCTGTGTTGCCACGCTGT